>CM031081.1:14783659-14845560 GCA_018257905.1 Gillenia trifoliata | reverse complement strand
CGGTTCCCCAGGAAAATATGTTGGTCTAGCGGAAACAATTAGAGGGTATTTCTCTCAATCCAAATAATATAATTGGGTTTATTTTTTAGAGTTCTTTTATCATTTCTTTTATAAACAGAATGCTTTTAATGATCGATTTTTGGGGTTTTTTTGAGACATTTAGAAAAAATTTTGTTTGTTCTTTAAAAATTCCTATAATTATAAAAAATTTCTTTTGCAATTTTTTAATTTTTTTTTTGAGTTCTTTAAAAACAGGTTCAAAAAATGAAAGTTTTTTTCTGGGAGAACCAAAAGGTAGTTCAGCTTCCATTCCAAAAATTGTTAAAAAACAAAAATCAAATTATTTATATTTAACTTCATAATCATCCGGTTAAGATATGAAATAGTATTATAAAATTCTATTTATATTTAACTTCATAATAATCCCTAACTCCACTCAATTTAGTTCCGATTGACTTAGCGCTTGTCTATTTAGCCCTAATTGATCCGGTTTTTGAGAGCACTGACAGGGCTGAACTCGTAACAAGACCCAGATTCTTTTTAGATAATCAAACAACCCTCGCGGCTCCCCGCCCCACGAATCAAGGTAGGCAGCAACGGGCCGGGATCCCACTCCCCAAGAAGCAAAAAGGAGTTGCAGCGCTTGATCGGGCAGATCCATTTCCTCTGACGGTTCATCTCCAACTTGGCTGAGAAAATCCATTAGCCCCACTGCTCAAGACAACAAAGGATGAAGAGTTTGTATAGGACGAGAGCTAGCCTTTAGACGAATCAACGATGACCTCTCTGAGGCACCAGTGCTAATGCCTCCTCGGCCCGGAAGAACCACTAGGACTATACATATCAGCCTCAAATGAGTCGTTGGGAACATTCTTATCGCAGAAGAACGGAGAAGGAGTGGTTTCCCTCTCTTCGGGAAGTGAGACAGACGACTATTTTCATAGAGAAAGGTTGATGAGTAGAAAAACTTATTAGATACCAGAGTCAATGGTATCTAATAAGTTCTACCTACTATTGGATTTGAACCAATGACTCCCGCCGTATGAAAGCAATACTCTAACCACTGAGTTCTTTCTCTTTATTGAAGTACCGTTTGGCTCCTGTCAAGGGGAGCCTCACTCTCTTTCAGGGGATTTTTCAAGCAAGGGAAATTTATCGTAACAACAGGAAGACTCTTTAAACCGTTTTGCGATACTGCTTGTCTTTCTCTTTATTGAAGTACCGTTCGGCTCCTGTCAAGAGGAGCCTCACTCTCTTTCAGGGGATTTTTCAAGCAAGGGAAATTTATCGTAGGTGACCAATGAACCTTACTCCCTATGAAGGTGTTACCACCGTGAACGTTCAAGAGATTAACTGCGTACCGCGATCAACTCTTGAGCGACAAACTAAGGGGAGTAAGACAAGACGGCATTGGTTGGATCTAAGTTGGGGAAGGTGGTTTAGAGAGACCCCTTAGAGAGAATTCACGAGGGCTTTATGCTCGGGGTAGGTCGACCTATCTGTTTTCTTAACTCAACTTGGATTCATCGTGCTGGAAATAGGACGGGAGTGGTGACCCTATCAGCCTTTTCCACTCGATAGCTATACTGACACGACGGTGGCTCCATACCCTGAGAGGGAGACAAGAGGAATCGCAGGAGACTTTTAAAGTTTTTTTTCGGCTCCATTGTCCCTCAGGGGAGGTGAACCAGAGGAGAAGGCAGCCCTCGTTACGAACGGAAGCTGGACAGCTCAGTCAGATGGGGGAGTGGGTAGTGGAATACGAAGAAAGTATTACACTACTAGAACTCCAATGACGTTGTTTAAACAGCAAATAAGGGCTTTAAAACGAGAGTTAACAGGGGTATAATCTATCATATTACAAGAGTGTTTAAATGAATCCCTTTGGGCTAACATTTCGTGTATCTGTCTTTATGTAGGGGATTAGCCTTCGGAGTCTTATTTAGAGTGTCTTGGAGTTATTATCCTTCGGTTGTGTAATTGGTCAAGTGAGTAATAGCAATAAGAGTTAATAAGAGTTATTCTTATAACAAATAAGAGTAAGAGAGAGAAGGAACGTTTCCCCCTAGCCCCTCGGGGGAACGGGATTCCGTTCGTGCCTCACTAACTTTCAGCTGGAATCCCAATCCCGTACATACAAAGGGGATACAATCTAACTCCTTATGAGCTATTTCTATTATAACAATAGGAAGTAACTCCTTTATCCCTTCGCGGCTCCGCCAAGGAGCACTCCACTCTCTTCGTTGTTATAAAGATACCCTATTTGCAACACAACAGAAGACTTTTAAAACTGCTGGCGAGCATCGCTTGTCTTCTTTTATTGAAGTACCGTTTCTAGCTTCCTTGACAGAGAGCAATTTAAATAATCTACTGAAAGAAGATAGATGAATGGGTACCTGATTTTATCCATTATGTAATTTATCCGAATTATTAAAATAATAATGTATTAAAGTCATGTGCTTGGGAGATAATTAGTATCAACTATTTAAAAATAACCATTCAGGTATTTTTAAGCACCAAGCTATTAACTTCAGATAGAGGTAGTCATATGTCATTTTTCATCCATTATGATCATCTTAGTATTTTTAGTGATATGAGTTATCATCTTTAAATGCTTACTATTTGAGCAATTAAAAATTCTATTTATATGTATAGTATTATAGTATTATAAAAAAAAAAAAAAAAGTTAATTATTTATATTTAACTTCTCATAATAATCCTGGATCTGATTGAATTTGATTTTTGATTGTGTAAGTAGTCCACATATGGACCAAGAAGGTAAAGGAAGAAAGCGGGTTGAGCAAGGAATTCCCTCAAATCACTTTTCCGGGGTTGTTGTACCAAGTAATTTAATTGTATTGTAGAGTTAAATCTTAATATAATATAATTCAAAAACAAGAGCAAGAAATCCAAGAAAATATAAATATGTCTTTTGGATTAAACAGTGATTCGTAAATAAAAGAGCTAATGCGACAACTACCCATAAATTGTTAAAGCTTCTATAAAAGCTACGTAATTAAGCAATAAATAAAGTTATATGGAAAACCCGCAAATCAAATAGAAGTATCCGTGCGACCAAGGAAAATCGAGATAAGTCACAATTCTTAACCATAAGATAAACGCTGCTTGTGCAGGTGGCAGACACGAAAGCCATACGATATATTCGGCTGTGAACAAAGCCGGATGTATAAATAATGGTATGCTTACGTACTACTTATCACAAGTAGTCAGGCGCTGCCATCGGCTACAACGAGCCCAGCCGCCCATGCGACGAACAGTCGGCACCTACTATGGATCCACATAAAGGAGCGTACGGCTGCAGGAACAATCACGTGAAGGCTGTCCCTGGCCCTCGATACATAATCAACACCGTGGTAAGCTTCAAGTCGGTGCCAGTAAAAAACATGCCATGGAGTATCTTTAAATAAAAACAAAGTGAGGTAATTTCTTTTGGGATAACCTTTAAACAAATAATATATACAGTATCTCTAGTGCCGCACCCTAATACCAAGCTGTGCATAACTATAATACGTGAAATACCAAGAATACGCCACATGGGTACCAAGGTATAGAAATACCAACCTAATGGTAAACTAGGTTGAACCTTAAAATACGGTAGAAAATGAGTATTTCCAAGATTTGCTCCTATCACTACCTAAGGCCGCCGATAGGTATAAAACCCATAATCACAAATAAGCACAATATCACCATTCCTAAAACCCCTAAAATAGGGTCGGTTCGACATAAGCAAATACGCTGCGACAAAAAAAATAATAAACATTTAAAATCACCAGCCCCATTAGTAATTCCCAATGGAAATGTAGGCCAAAGCTCACTAATTTCCATTTCCAACGAAATACCGATACGATCTAGTAAACCAAGTAATTGCCATGAAATACAAGGTCTACCAACATACAAGATGAATACTAACTTTAAGTCATAATAATGTAGGCATAAATTAAGGTTTGCTAACAAAGTAAAAGTTATAAACAATTTAAAAGCATAGGCAAAAACCCAATCACGGCTTAAAACATGTAAAACACTTAGTTTAGGTAAGGAAAGGCCCACTCACAACAACAATACCAAGTCGGAAGTCCAAACGTACGTCCTCCGAACGCCACTAGTTGCCAAACCTATTTTTAAAAACCCACAAATTAGTAGCACACGAAATTACGAAGAAAAACGGCGCTCGAAACTAAATGGAGTTTTCGAGGTCGAAACCCCAAAACCGCCACAGGCGCCGCTGCACGCCGCCGCCACATCAGCCGTTTGGCTCACGCTGCCACGCGCCGTGAGGTCTCACGCCCTCACGCCGGGTGGAAGTTCACCACGCGCGGCCACTGCCACGGTGGATCGACGCGTTAACGCGTCACAGAGTTAACGGAATATTCTAACTGCTATGAATATTTCGTTAACGCCGTTAAGTTTAATGGATGAATATACCTTTAATATTCTCGTCCAAACCGGAATAATCGTGGTTGGTGACGCTATCACCGCTCGGCTGGTCGTTTACCACGTCAACTCGCCTAAGTGACTCCTGCATTTTTCATTGCCGTGTCGCCGTCACGCCTGAGTTTTCTCGCCGGGACCGAGACTGGGCCTGAACCCGCAAATCGACGCAGGCTTTCAAATCTCAACCAATTTTCATGATCTGCAAGGCAAAAATGAAGTCAAGTGAGAGGATTGCTAAATTCGCCCATTTAGAGGCCCAAACCCGGCCGGAATGGCTGTGAATTTGAAGGAGACAATTCTGTCCAAATGGCCGATTTTCTTGCACCCTCGATTCCGCCTAGAATCGAGCATGGCGTTTGAACAGACTAGGAGTCACTTAAGGTGGATGGTGTTGATTGCGATGGAAACGTTGCTCTAAAATCGTGCCGTGAACTCGCCGGAAAGGCCTCTAGTCTTGTTTCCGGGAGATTGAGAACTCGGGTCTCCTCGGGTTCCCAGCAGATGCCCGGGTCTGACAGTGTAATGGAGGTGACAAGGATGAAGGTTTGTGTGGGACTAGTGCCTGGGCCACCACGGTCTGTTTCCTGGGTGAGAGAGGTGGGTGGTTTAAGAATGAGCAAAGGAAAAGCAGGAGAGTGACAGAGAGACAGACACTGAGAGGAAGAAGGTTAAAATCAAATGGGTCGTGGGCCTAACACAAATTGGGCCTAAGGCCGAAGTCAACAAACACAACTAGATTAACGTCCGTAGAACGCTCATCCGAACTCGGCCAATGACGTTCGCTCGCTTTACGCTGGCCAGAAGGCATTTGCAGCACGACAAGAAAAATGTTAGGAAGGCTGCGCAGTTACTTACAAAAGTCAACCGAAAGGTCAAATCCAAGGGCAAAATCGCCATTTTGCACCTCCCGAATAAAATAGTATTATCTCCCGCATTTTGCGTAACACCAAATGCTCTTATTTATAAAGTGGAAAGAAGCGCAATTACAATAGGAATGTAATGTTTAGGATAATATAATATCTCAATCCATATCTACTATAGGATTTACACAATCGTCATTTTCCACACATGTTTATATTATCTACAATAGTAAAACAATTTAACGATCAACAAATTAATGTAATACTCCCCTTGAACCCTCCCTTCTCCCTTAATAAGTGTTTTTCTATAAAAATATATTTGTGTAGTAATCATAAGTAATTATGTCAAAAGTAAAAGAAAAACAAAGGCAATTAGAAGGAATGATCATTTTTTGACATTTGGGTGTATGCACTCACGCCACAAGATCATCTTGTGTGGTCGTTATGCCATTCTTGGCGTCATTGATATATATGACGATTAAAAACTCGATCATTTTTGCAATCAAATGTCAAAATGACTATTCAAGTCCTAATTGGTTTTGCTTATGTTGTCCATATATGAAAGTTGCATATTGTCCACAAAAACACAAGTAATTAAAATTTTCAAAAGAGGCTAATAAAAGAAAGAAAAGAAATGAAAACAACATAATAACTACACAACGATAATACAAGAACGATATAATAAACACCGATAATTTTCGCAACTAAATATAAAAAAATAATCATTCCTCACTTGTCAAAAAAAAAAAAAAAAAATCATATGTTGCAAGGCGGGGAGATTCCTGCTCAAATTAAGGAGGAAGACCATTTCTTTTCAAAATTGGGTAGTAAAGAGAGATGGTCAGTCAGTCTGTCTGACTAGTGTCGTCGAGTGAGTCACAAGGAAGAAGAAGAAGAAGAAAATGAATTCGTCGTCGTCGGCAGAAGAGGCCCCTGATTCGTGTGCCAGATCGACAACGCTGTCCAGAAATGCGTCGATGCCTCACCACCGTCCGATGGAAACGCCAGCAGGTGGGCTGTCCCCTCTCCCTCCCTCCCTCCCAACCCAAAACCCTTTTCTCACTTTGATGCTTGCTTGCTTCTTGCTTTTCTATCAAATTGGGCAAACCAGTCGCTGATGAGCCTTTATCTTCTTACCACTAATTATCTAGGGTTTTTTTCTATAACTGTCTCTCTGTCATCGCAATTTCTCTGATAAATTCAGGACGCGGTGGTGGAATTATCAGAGCACGGCGTTGCTCTAATTGTGGAGAAACCGCTGTCTCAGGCCAAAAGTCATCTGCAGCGTGAGGTATTCCTCCTCCCTCCTCGTCGTTGCTTAGTGCTGATTTTGATTGTTACTTTTCTTTTTGTAAATTCATTAAAAAAGAAAGGAAAAGGAAAAGAAATTTGCGTTGAATTGGTTGTTTGTTTGTGGCTGTTTACTCTGTTATGAGGTACAACGGCGTTATACGCCCAGGTTTGGAATCAGTTTAGCTCTTTGTCGATTGCTTGAACACATTTCGTCTCGGACAATCAACCATTCTCGAAATCTAATATCCTGGCCCTGACATGCAGCTTCTTCTCAAGCATCTCTTCCTCCACCTCTCCCCTTCATATTGCAGCGCATTCGGATTTTCAATTTGCTTTTAAATGCCATCTTCCCCTTATTTCTGTCACAGTTGAATTTTAATATTTTGTTCATTTGTTGTTGCAATACAATGAATAGAGCTTGGGTTAGCAGTTCACATCTTTACTTTCCCACACACCTTTCAATTCCGCCATCGGATCGAATGCACTGAAGAAGATCGGGCGCCAGAAATTAACAAGGGGTGTTAGAAGTAAAAAAGGGTGTGATAGCACAATCCTTACTTTTCACATCCTTGTATTTATGCTTTCAATCCACGATAGCTGAATTCCAACTTTTTCATGACAATGTTATCTTTCAGCGTTTTTTCAGGTCTGTTGACTGACTTGGTATGCATTTATGCAGAGATCAGGACAAGAATCCCAGATACAATTTCTCATGGGACTACAATTTTGAACCCACAGGGAGCACCACCACTTTTACTGTTAAGGCATGCTGCTCTGCTCATTCATATTTATCGTATCAAGGGTGTACAAGCTGCCTCATTTGGTCTCTCTATAATTAAATGGTTGCAATCATGTTATGGGATTAGAACGAAAATAACACAGAAATCATGATAGTTGCAGTAGTAGTGGCTTTAGCAGTTCGCTTCCGACGCAACAAGGTCGCAACTGAGGCGCTCCTGTAAAATCTTGACTTTCGCAACTGAGGCATCCCTGTAAAAATCTTGACATTCTTCTACCTTCAATATTATATCCCTTTCCATCTTTCCCAAAACCACTTTCAAAACCCATGGTCTTCTGTATTAAAGATCAAAAAGAGACCCAGATTTATGTTTCAGTATAAAGAATGGTTAGTTACTGACAAGAGTCCTCCACATCCTCTTTGTATTTAACGCCTTTGCCATTTCATAAGCGATACTGACTTCAAAATCTTTTCAAATCAACTTCTACTTCGCTTCTATTTCATCATCACCACCTTATTTTTGCATTATCAGTTTTACCTTGCCACTATATCGCATAATTATCATATTTGTTCTCAATATAAATTTTAAGGACAATGAGATTAGAACAAGTTAGTGGACAGTGTAATGCAGTTAAAGTATTTATGTGCTTGTTGTGTGTGTGTGTGTGTGTGACTCTCTAAATCGATGGGAGGTCCATTTAATATTAGCCTCTTTAAGATACATAAAAAGAATATTAAAAGGAAATCGATATGCCAATTAACAATTCTGTGAAGAGTCATGCATTCACTATTTAGTAGGTAGTCGAAAGCACTCAAACATACATGTTCTTGACTCCGCGTTGAAATTTTTCTTCCTTATTGTTGTTGACATCTAATCTAAAACCAGTTATTCAGTACAGCGAAGCAATCGATGATCTTGGAGTGGCCTGGATCAAGCATCCAGATCAGTTTACAACCAGCTCCTCCAACTGTAACCTTCAGAGGTGAAGGCCATGGAGATTTAAGGAAGATTGTTTCTAACTTGAAAGCCAGCACTCACTGTGATGATTCAATATTTTCAGGGTTTAAAGTTTGACTTTACCGCCGCAGATAGACTTGGATGTACTATGTGAATAGTGATCTTTTGGTTGCATTTCATTGTGATCGTCATATCTTACAGGTATGTCTTTGAATCACTTTTTGAACTGAACCATTACATCCACTGCCTCATGGGAGTTTCTTAATGTTGGTTCTTACCCTGCTGTTCTTAGTATAAATACAAGTTTCTTCGAGCAACTACATCAAACATACTCCAGCAGTGTCATTAAAGACAACAGAGAAGCAAATGACTATTGGGAGAGGCGGATTGCTTTCGAAAGTTCAACACCTAGTTTCAGTGGTAAGACCATCGACTTCACACCCGCGCATTGATTCTGCTGGGTATCAGCAACCCAGTCGAATTGCTTTTATATCGAGTTCTTTTGTCAAACCAGAGGATGACGACGACACTGCAAATGATTAGTAGGCAGTAAAATCAAGCTTGTAGCTGTTGTGCTCGCATTGTACTTCAGCCACAAATCTCACTCTGTCCCCACTAAAACTGATTGTGTAAAATGTTTTCGTTCGTAATAAAAGAGAAAGCAATCTTCTCTCTTAGGGAGGACTTACTGCTGTGATGTATGATTGATGGGATTGATTGCCTGTAACGGAGTGGTTGAGGGACTAATATTGTCTGCCTCATTTTTTTGTCTGTCTGATCATTACACATGTTCGACCTTAACCGTTGAATGTCATTGAAGGAAGAAACAGAAATAAATAAATAAATAAGAATGAAAAAAACAAGAACAAGGGTAGTGAAATTGAACCCGACGTGAATCGAACACGCAAATCTCTGATCTGAGTCAGACGCGCTAATTATTGCTTTCACGATCCTTTGTACTTATATTTACAAAAGATCTTATATATGGCCGAGAGCCTAGGCTGAAAGAGAGAGCTACTTTTTTGTTTAAAAAGAGATCGCATTTTTTTTTTTTCTTTTTCAATTTTTTTATGGAAAGATGCTTTTATTCTCAAACACCGACAGATAAGACATAATCGACAACATAAAACTATTCTCAAAACTCAAACGTGACTAGGAACTAAAACCTGCCTTATAAAAGACACGCCGCCTCGAAAAAAATATCACCAGGCAAAACAAAACAAAATACAAACCAACATCATCAACTAAGTGTATAATACAATGCCTACTAAAACCAAAGAAACAACTAGTTAGACATGTAGACCAAAGATGTGGGCCTTGGTAAAAACCTTCTGAAAAAAAACCACGCACGACAAAACTTCATAATAGGAAAAAGAGTGTCACAGCAACTACGACTTCCTAATCCACAATCAAGTGCTTCCCAATTTTTATTATCAAGAATATCCTCTTCAATATCCAAAAGCATCTTGAAAACCAGCTCCAAATCTCAAGAAGGAAGAATATGAATTCCAAACTGATCGAACCTGCTCAAACAAATACCAACAATTAAAACTAATTGAGCACTCTGAACTGAGCTGCAAAACTGTATTAAAGGCGGTCCAGCCACCAAAGAACCAAAAATTCATTCTACTTGAGCCATTTAACCCTTTAAAGAAATGGAAAAAGAAACAAAACTAAGAAGTTAAAGAAATAAAAACACTAACCAAACAAAAAGAATAAAGGAGGAAGACAAAAAAATGTTGCAACTTAAAATAGAAACTCAATGAAGGGGAAGACTTAAAACAAAAAAAAAAGATAAAAGAGAAATAAGCCAACTCCAACTAAAACCAGAAAAGATAAAGAATGTGGGAAATATATGTAGGAACAAGAGATCGTACTAACTCAGTAGTCAGAATTTTGTGTTAGAGGCCTTCTGGATGTAAAATATACAAAATAAAACTTGATAACATTTACAAAACCACACCAAAATCATAATATATATATATACACACACACACAAGTAATTAAAAGTCCAAAATAACATAGCATTACAATATTGCATATTCCCAACAATCATAATTGTCCTCGATGAGCTTTTGCTATTTGAAACCTGCTGCATGATAGCCTCTGCCCCTCTATACTATTTAAAAACAAGCCATTCTCAATATAGCAACCAAACAATCGCTCATCCAATAAATCATCCATTCGACAGTGCAGGTTGTTCTTCACAAATTCATAAAGTGCAAAAGACTTGCTCTTACACTCATAAGTTGCAAACCCAGAAGATGAGTGCTAGTGTCAAAAAGCAAGTACAATAATGGGTAGGGAGAGATGGCCAGTCAAAGCAAGATGTAGGGCTCCTTAGTGCCTAGGCCTTGGCGAGACTCAGCTCCCAGGTGGCCTGGAAGGAAAACTTATGCAAACTAAATATTTTGAGCATGGCAAGCAAACTAATGAACATTTTCAATCAGAAGTATGCACTCAAAAAACAATTATAATCCCAAGATTTTCGCTTCCCAGTGAGTGGTGAACCAAGACTCTTTTAAATTAAAGAGAGGGAAGGAGTTAATTACCCTGAAGAAAATCTTGTTTACACAAGTAAATCACCCAAGTGAGGTCTTCAAGTTCACTCCAATCTCCTTGGATGTTTGCTTCTTGCAGATTTGCTGATTGATTCTCTAAAGCTTCTAAATTGCAAGCCTCTAAATCTCTACACCAAAGATGAAGTGTAAAGAATTTATGGATGAACTAGAAGAAGTTTTATGTTAGCAAAATCCTACCCCTAGGGCCACCCTCTTTAGAGAGAAATGCATAGTGTTTTCCAATTTTCTTCACAGAGAACCCTTGCACGTGAAGTTTATGCTATAAATCAATATTTATACCTACATCTCATTTGAGTGGGCAACCTGCAAATTTTGCCCTCTCACCAGTATGCACAGCCATCCTGTAGCGATTGGGCTTGATGCACATTTGATTTAGTTGGTCATACAACTCAAATATAATAAATTCTTTTTGAAACCAAGTACATTATGCTCATAGACTAAACTTATTTCAAGTTCCAATATGAACTTGTTTTACTAGATCAATTAACGGTTTAATCGATCTAGACCATATTAATTAAAACTTAATTATTTCATATCCATCACGTTTATATTTCACACTTTCATCCTTTATCATGTAATGCATCCATTAGGTTTTGTTAATGAGACATGAGCGATCAGAATCCTTACATCAAATCGATTGTGAATCAAACTCTCTTTTTGATTCTCCCTATAACGAAGATTATGATTGTTAATCTTCGTGGTTTGGTTACAAACCATGAGTGACACCTAGTAGTATGTCATGATTTAATACACTTGATTCCTGGCGATGTGTTTGACTAGAACAAGATTTTAGTTGAGGCGTACGTTCACCGTCCCAGAGTATATTTTCACTGAGGACACTGTCTCGGTGTAACAAAAGTTATGGCCCTCACCTCCAGCAATACAACAATCTATGATCCTTAAAGCATACACTCACAATACTTGAATCGGGTGAACAACTCTTATTCTTTCTTTGCATGCATAGAGAAAATTAACAACTGTAAAGCAATGAAAGTAAAATTATTGATTGATCAAGAGGAGAGATGTTGGATGGAAAATAGTCGACATACCAAAGATGAGATATATATCACATTTTTAGTGTGATTTGTCAAAAATGCGAGGTGTGCTCTCTTTAGATGAAGGTTGTCCAAATAAATTATGCCATTTAGTTGACTCAAAATAAAGAGTGATTAAGGTGGCAGCACAAATGTAATTTCAATGCCCAACGTTATAAACCCTTTAATGCAAAACTGAAATGAGGATATAAAGGAAATCATTAGGAATGATATTAAAGTCACCAATGAAGAGGTTTGAGTGAATTTATGCTCCTTGCTGAATGAGCCTGTGAATGCTGGCGGCATTTTCTATGGTATTGGTAATAGCTCTGTGTGTATTAGGATAGTCATATACGCATTGTGATGTATAATGATATTGAGCTGCCACAACCCACAAGGGTGCTCAAATTCCTCTCCAAATTTCCAAACCCAACTGTATGCACGTCCCGTACAACTTCTTCAATTTTGTATTTTACTCGAGCAAACTAAAACAAGTTTGTCAATACACATGTATTACAAGGCAACACAACGTTTCAAGGTTATACTTGAGACAGTGAAGTGTTTATCTTTACTATGACAGCAATGTTTAGGTACACTTATCGGGCATCATCAAATAGCTTATATCCAGAGGCGTCGCCTGTACTTGACTCAAGGCAACCGCAGTCTGAGGCCAGACGGCACCCAAATGGCTGCTTGATGAAATCCTCAGCCACCAAGAGCCTTTCGCCAGATCCATTACTGGTTTTCGCACCCAACCATTGAAGTATGTATACAACATCTTCAGTGGCGATGCTACCTGAAGCCTTTAGCATATGGACACCCACCTAAACCCGGGCACAGAGGAATCCAGTGTGCTAATCCCCATCTGTTCAAAAAAACAGCTTGACATGGATTACAGAGTTCAGAACATTAATAACACGTGCAACAAATTTATTCATGAATTAGAAGAAAAAATGATCACAGATTTGTATTTAAGTAGCTGGGAATCATAGTCTACCTGAATTAGGATCACGTTTGTACATAAATGCGTACAAGGTACAAGTTTTAGCTTGGATCATTGCATGGTAGAGTAATATCAGTAGCATATTCCAACTAAAGGATCTTCATCTCATGTTTACCCCGGCACTGTGTAATTATGTACAAAGAGAGGCTTAAGATACAAATCAACTTTTCTCCATTACTTAATTGCTTTAAAACTTACACAAACTGTAGGAATAATTTCGTGGGCAATTCTGAGTTCATGATTTCTCTGTTCAATGAGAAAACATCGGACACATTTGGTGTAAGCAAAGGAACCGAAAGTCAGTGAAGTTATAGCAGTTTGTTAGTTGTCCTTTGGGTGGTGTTGATGGAAATAAATAAATAATTGTTGAAAACTGCAATGGGTGTAGCAGCATTTTGTAAGATTCTTCCTCTCATTAATGGGATTGTTTGAAGTTTCCCCCAAGCTGGGATGAAAGCATCTTCAAAAAGGGATTGTTCATTGTGTATTGTACTTCTGGTACCTATTATTCATATTTAAAACAATGTTCTTTTCTTTTATGAAAATAAAAATACGAGACAATTTTGACTTGTTAAGATGGCTTACTTGAAGAGAAACTAGAATATTTGAGAGAGACTGCCCATAGGTGTCAAAGTGTAGTGAACAGCAAGCTTTCAAACAGAACAACAGCCATTACAGCTTCCAGCATGGGGACAACCGTCCCTTGCTCCATGAAGACAGAAAATTGTATAAGGCCAAAATATGGAATCAGAGACAGATACGATCGTATGGAAAAACAATAAAAATGATAATCCTATGTCTCTGGGAGGAAACACAAAAGTTCACTCCTATGGGTGTTGACTTTAGGGGCCTGGTTCAGTACAATGGTATAAGGTCCTCGATCTATCAAGCACAAATTTTTGACCCAATTCTTGATGCAGCCATCCAAGGACTCCACATATGTTTGTAAAGACCTTCATTTAATATAAACACATATATTTCAGCTTAATGTTGGGTATCCAATGGAGCCATCCAAATAGCGCCTTAAACATCTGCTCTCGTGGTTGATTATCTCCATCCTAATGTAGAATAATTTATGCCCAAAATGTATGTGCAACTGTGCCACCTGGTATGTCTTACCAAACACCAGTTAAGTATATTAGGAAGAAATGATAAGTTCAAGAGTCGAGAAGGTGTAACCCTTTAAAACAAAAAGTAGAAATGAACAAACTTTGGAAAGAAAAAATTTGTAAAGATAAAGTATTTCACAATTTCATAATAAAGTTCGTGAGTGTTACCAGGGAAATGAACCTGATTAATGTTGAGAAATTTCAAAGCAGCCCATGTTGTAAAGTTTGCCATATGCCACTGATGAGAATGTTCTCCACTGGAGTTGATCCAATCGACGACGAAGACACTCTATTCAAGGTAAAAAGCAAGTTATTCACAAAAAAGAATCACCGCAAAGAAAATGTTCATTTGTCGCTGGGGAACATATGTAAGTAGATTTACCACACAAAAGGATAATGAAATTATATATACAAATATAGAAGCAAGAGGTGCTTGAACCTGCTAATACAGAGCTCATAACCCAAACTCCAGTAAAGTATTCATTACAAACCAAGCAAAGAATTTTAACTTTAAATGCATTTGAAGACAGTAAACCTTTATTCTGCCCAAAATTGACTTTGAAGTGAGATATACTATCTATCTAACCCACCAAAACAAAAACATCAAATTCTTTATCCTCTTATTGCAAAGGGAAAGGTAAAGAGCAAACCCAGCAAAAGGAGAAATACAACAAAACGGAAACCCCAAGATGTTTAACGACACAGAATAAGCAATAATTTTGAGCGTTTCATGGGCCTTGCTCGTCATATCGCGTCCAGTACTATTTTCATACTTTTATGTTTCATGCCATATTATTGTCCAGCAATTCAGATGATGCGAGGTTGAAACCAAAGAGAGATGGATGGATGAAAAAGAGAATTAGCTACCAACAGTGCTCAAGCCGCCATGTGATTCTGTGTAAGTGAATACACATGCTTTAATTGAGGCCATGTGTCAAGTGAAGAAGCACAGATGTGATAACACAGATTTTGTATTATCATTTCTTAAAATTGCACTGTGAAGTAAGCAAATTTTGGCTTTGGAATAGAGGAAACAGAGATCTAACCCACATTATGTAGGAGAATGGTAGCACAGAGTAGCTGTGAACTGCATAACAATCTACTTAACATCCGTTTAACAAAAGCATAGAGGCATTTAACCCTGAACGTAATCTATTTTGCTTCCAAGGAGAAAGAAGAGAAAAACAAGAGAGCACGAAGAGAGTTTTCGTAAATCCTACTTTTAATATCGATAAACCATCTTTTTCATTTTCTTAATTCAAGATGATTTGAAAGGTTAAAATAATCAAGCCATGTTTAGTTTACTTAGTAAACATTCTGAGAGAGAGGGATAGAGAACATACCCTGTACTGGAATTGAAAGCCTTTCGCAGCACGAGCAACAGCAACGATAACCAACAAGACTTTCTTCAATGCTACAATTGATGTTTGACTTTGAAAATGATTCAGAAGCTGATGCAAAGACTGTTATATCTTTAGCACCTGCTGCAACAGCTGCTTCAGTTTTTCCCATAAAAATTGATGTGATATGTCAGATAAGTCGCATGACGAATGTCTGGTATTTCTAGAGATCACTCACTTTTAAATCTGCATCAGCACAGGCAATCTAGCACCCTCCAGATTGTGAACTAAGCCCCATTACATCCTTTTGTATCTGGCTAGCTATATAGAAAGGAAATGAATGTGTCCTGCTTTAATAAGATTCCTTGCTTGAAAATTCAAATTAAGACAAGGTAGGTTTGTGTACTTTCTGAAATAGGAGAAAAAAGTTTGATTAATTTACTGAACCTCAGGAGAGGTCTGTATTTCAATAAAAATCTGATATTTACGTCTTCATACCACAAATTAATGCTTACGTTGCCAAAATTTATTCATAAAAGGCATCTGATTAAGCTTCAGAAACTTACTCAACAAGATATTTATTCTATAGCTATTCCCATTTTTCCCATTAAAATCAATATCTTTCTAAGATAAATTTTGAAGTTACCAATTCAAATTAAATAACAGGTAAGGGTAAATTACCTGAGGAACCATTTGGGCGATACAAAACTGTAGCCTCAACAACAGACAAACCCACAAGATACCAGGCCCTGAATCAGTTCAATCTTTTACAGATGTAGATACAATATTCTTTTCATTTTGTAGTCCATCCCTTTGGACCACTTCTACTATTCAAGGCCAAACTTTGGTAGACTTTTCAAAACTGTTTCTGTTCAAAGTACAAATCAGTAAAGAAAAGGAAAGTTTATCTGTTAAACAAAGAAATCATTTACTAATCCTCATACAATATACAAAACAAAAGGCAAACATATCATCATCTAATTAAAGTTATTGAAGCACCTTATTTGTCATATCTTTGTCATTGCAGTTGGAGTTATATTGATCTGACAAATACCATGAATCAAGCAAATATTTTAAATACCCTGTGATTCCTGCCAAGCTCAAGGTCCGTTGGGATTGAAGGAATCACCAGCAAGACAAGTCCTGCCCTTGTAAAGGTCGTTTCAAGGAAAGGCCTCCTTGTATATTCATCATAATCTTCGCTAAAAACAACAGAGGTTTAAGGTTGATTATCACTTGAAGATTATTATAGTACAAAGCAGCTGGACTACGCACGAAGGCAATAAAACAATTAAACTGACTTATTAAACTTAACGGAATGAGAAAACACACAAATCAATTTGGATCTCTAACTAAAAGGTAAGGGGGAAAAACAAATCCTCATCTTTATCCTCAACAATTTCCCAAACGATGTCCCGTTGATGGTCTGACCAGAACACATGCTTATGCCATTATGCAGCTTACTGGCACAAGTGCACCACGCATGGACATAAAATAAAAAAGAATGCTGTAACAGCATTTGAGTGTTTTGTAAACACGGGAAGCACATGAAAAGTGATACATATGTGTACCTGAGTGTTCCACAAACCAAACACCACGGCCAGCCATTTTCGCAGCTATTTGATAAAGTGTCAACCTCTTCCTTCAATCCAACAGTTCCCCATAGCTGCATCGCCTGATCGAGATTCGCAAGCAGCAGATGAGAACCTCTCAATCCGCATCCATGGTACTCACAGTTAGCAACTTGTCAAAACCAAGTGGCTCCTCCAAGCTCGACATGGTGGAAGTAGATAGAAAAGGGCCCAACTGAAATTACCATAACACAGAAGTAAATATTCGGTAGAAGCCTACATACTTTTCTAGCATGAAACCAACAACACCCCATGAATAATTTCTTCAACTTAACTTAATGCAGCAAGTGACCATCAAAATAAATTCCAAATACTTAAAAAGTAAACATTGAAATTGGGCATGATTCACCGAATTAACTTAAATGAGAATGAACCAAAATGACATTATACTGTTCAGCATTGTACCATTACTCTCGATAATTAACTTAAATGAGGATTTTCAATTTGAGTTAGTATTAGTAATCACAAGTCACATCTCAACAAAGAAAAGAAATTTAGGAAAACTGTAAATTGCAATTCAGTTAACACTTGGAACTTGTTTTCTGAAATATGTAGCACTAAGAAAAAGGAACTACGGAACTTTCAATGATACTTTCCAATAAGTTTATATCTTATCATTTTGATTCCAAACCCTGTTTCATTGAATTTATCAGAATTAGCACAAATAATTTTGTGTACAGAAAGATCGTAGCACACAATAAGAAAATGAAAAACAATTTCTGTGTTACAGAGTTCAACCCCAAACTTGGAAGCATGAACTGTTATATAACATTTGTAGCTAAAATCGCTCCTCACAGATGATAACAAGCACACCACACTTTGGAGTACTCTATATATAACCTGTTATCGACAACGCTATATCTCTCTACTCATTCAAAACAAAGTGCCATGTACCATGACTATTTTTTTACTCCACTGTATGAATGGTTCAAATCTTGTATAAAATCCGTAGGTTATCTTTCATGCTCAGAGAAATTGTATTAACTTGTTACTCAAACTTTCAATTGTCATTCTAGTTCCTTGAATTAAACCACTCAAAAGTTTAATGATCATAGATCCAATGCACGAGCAAATCATCTCACTCCCGTGGTCCAACCATGTTTATCTTTGGTACCTTTGTAGCCTTTCCATTTCTATACTGACACTTCCTTAAACATCCTAATGTGGTGAAAAACTCAACATATAGCCATGTATATTTGGATATCAGCCTATCACCAATACTGTACTACAGATCAATCTTGTGATTACATCCTCTGTTTTCTGTAACTCACTGATCATAGAGACATCATATACCATATTACAAATGATTTCTAGACTTTGGTCACTGAACAACAAAACAACTAGTAAATGCAATGCAAACAGCATCAGCATACGAGCTCCATTACACTCCACCAAAACTAGCAAGAACAATATTTTACTTTGTCTTTAGCAGCCAAATAAATTCATCAACCCACAAAAAAGGCTTAATCAAGCTACAATTTCAATTTGTCTGTAAAGAAAATTAACAATAAAAACATTAAAAAGTCAATGAACAAAATTAAGCATCAAAATCAGAGAGAAAAAGAAAACAGAGACCTCTGTTTAAGGCTGCAAAACCAAAAACATTATTTCAATTATATAATAATAAAAAAGGGAGGAAGAAGAGGAAACAGTACCTGAATTTTTGAGAGAGGAAGGAAAAACTAGGGTTTCTGAGCAGAAAAACAGAAACCCTAGAAATTGGGAATAATTCAGCAGTTTTGAAATCGTTACTGTTATGGGGGTGGTTAGATGGAGAAAGAGAGAGAAGAAGAGAAGGTGATGAAATCGTGACGAGTTGTTCAAAGATTTGTAATTGTGAAGGCTTGTTGGGATGGGATGGTTGGGTAGGTTGGTGGACGGACGTTAAATTCTAAATTCAATTCTTTTCTTGATTACAAATTACGCTTTTTCAGATTTTTTGTGTTGTGTTTTTTCTTTCTTCTGTTTATTTTGTCCACAATTTTCTTCTTGTTGAATGAGGCCTTGACATTTCTCTCCCGTCTCTGTTGGTTGCGTGTGTGTAAATTGTAATGAAGTATGGGCTGGAAAAGTGTGTGAGTGAGAAGGGCAGAGAGAGATAGGAGAGAGAAGGGGGAGTGTGGGAAAGGGGGTGGTAGGTAGTTTTCAGTTGGAAGTTGGTCACTTTCTTTATTATTTATTGTTGCTACGGTTCCGTTAATTCCTACGCTATAAGCTTCTCAATTCCTAGTCTATTTTTATTTTTCTGCATGACAGGAGCTCGGCTCCTTTTTTAAAATTTATAACGAAGAGTTTATCCAAAATATTTTGTGGTCTATTCATAGAATTTTTACAGATATCAAACTGCTCATATTATAAATCACTCCTCAGAATATCATCACTATAAGAAAGTCAATTAAAATCCAAGATCGCTTAATAATCAATCAGGAAGAAAATGTGATGTACGCTCCTACAATGCTTACTCAACTGGCTCATTTATATTTATATATTTAAAACTAAGATTAAGCCTACCAATCAATTATAAAGCAATGATAAATGTAGCTTCATAATGCTTTTATTGAATTCACCATATGTTTTTATATAGTTTGATAACTAAATTATTTCGCTTAATTGATTTTTGCAAAGATGATATGTACATAGTGATGTATAATATGTCCGCTCCGATCATATACAAAGTTCTCAGAAATCATAAGCATAGGTATTTTTTATGAAAGAGTTGTCCTCAATCCTTGAGGAGCCAAGTCTTTCTTTTTTTAATTTCTTTTTCAATCATAAGCATAGTTTTCCGGCACACCCCAACCCGATGTCCACGCGGAATATCTAAATCGGGAGGCATGTCGCCTAATACCTACAGACAAAGCCATGACATGCAAGTATGTAGAATTGTACAAATAAATTAAAACCAAAGTTCCAAATTAAATTAAACTAAGAGGGCACAGCAGGGATGAATCGTTATTACAAATGCATAGTGTCGAAAGACAGATAAAGTGCACAAAAGGTAAAAATATTCATCCCCGGATAGATGGATATTAATACAAAAATAACGTAAATATCTTCCTACATTATCGTGCTATACATGTCAAGAACTCCCAATAATCCTTGTCACCGCTAACGATTTCCACATTGCCCGCAAGGCTGCTAGAAACAAAAGGGAAACAAGTGGGACAAAAATAAAAGTTTTGTAAAATTTTTCTTTTCTGAACATACAATAACCCCTCGCCTATAAAACTCAGAGTTTTCAAAATCATACTACTTATAAGTATGAAAACCAAGGCAAATAATATAGAAAGAGTTATTCGAGGAAAGTACTAAAAGTAAATCACATAAATTCAATAAAACAAGTATAATATGATATGTTCATCAACAATAATGTGCATTCACATGAGTCCATGCGTAAAGTAGTTACATGAACATGCTATGTGTATAAATTTACGCCCTAGTACCACACTACTTGAAGTCTGCGTATCACACCCGAGTCTTAGAATGCCTAATGCAACCTAGCATATGCTTGTACTAAAATGGATCTATTTTGAGCGTATGCAAGGTGAACATACACGTGAAGCTCACCTTCTACTGCATAATAGGTACAACACAAGTGAATGGCTATGTAGAGAAGCAGATAAAACATATGTGCCACATTTGGTTCCCAAACTTATAAAACACAAAGATCAACAATATATAAAATATTCTCATTTTCTATGTAAAAGTCGTGTGGCATGATATACAAGCATTTACAATGCAATTATGGAAACCATATATATAATATATAGTTTGAACAAAAGCCTACTCACTAATATGTCGCCGAGTCGTAACTCGGCTGCCCTCGCCGCCCTCAAACTACCTGGTGTGTCCGTCCCATATGAGAAACTACTATACTAATCACAAGCTACTCAAAGCTCATAAATACCAAGGAAAGACTCAAAATTTCCTTTGTTTTCGCTTCACATAATGTGATTGAAAGTTGCTTTTGAAAATGGGGCTCATGTCGCTGCTGTGTCACGCCACGCACTGCAGTTCATTCATCGCCGCTATCGGCCAAGCTCCGAGCACGATCATGCTCGCAGCTGCGCCGCCACCGGGCAAAACTGGGAGAGGAAGGCCGTGATCAAGTGGTACGCGCTAATATTAATGGCATTGTTAGCATCGGGCGTGTCGCTAAAGATTACTGGTTTATACCGAATCAACGAATATGTTGATGTCGCATGCGTATCATTCTCGCTAAGCCGTTACGGAATATTCTCCTCATTCCTTTCACACGCTGATTGCTGGAGCCACCGCCACCGTCGTCTGGCTGAGTTTCGCCACAACCGGGTGTTTCTGGATGCAAAATTACAGCGTGCATTATGGTCAAATCTCAACCATTTTTCTACTAATCTTATGTCAAAAATGAAGTTTGGAAGGTGAGAATACAATTTTACCTAATTTGAGTCCAAAAAGGTGGCCAAAAAGGCTTCTGAAATTGGCTCTAGAAGTACTTCCAGATGAAAATGAAGGGTTTTGAATTTGAGTCTTAAGGGTGATGGTGAGTCGCTTGTGAAGGAAAACATTTGAAATTGTGTCGCCTATTTGAGAAACATACACACATGCTATTAACAAATTAATGGCTCTAGCATGCATGTAAGCACCTAAATACAAACTTTTGCCCATGACTTTTAAAGCCTAGTAGTCAGTGAACAAATACTCAACAAAACAATCTCTCACAAGGAGTGTTGAGATTTCATAAACTCCTTTATAGATTCCCTTTCTTGCATAAGCAAAGGATAAACACTCAAGCAGTAATCTTCAAGATCACCCTGATCTACACCTTTGCTTGAGGGATCGAGGTTGTGCCTTTCTCATCAAATGGCAAGGCTGCCTACTTCTACTTCTCGACTCCTTTGAAGATCAAACTCCTTTCGTAGCTCAAGTACTTGAAGAATTTGAGTAAGCATTAATGAAGAAATTCATACTTCCATTCATGGAGGTTCACAAAGGGGAGAAAGGAAAGGAGAGCCAATTCCCAATTTTCCTCACATTTTGACTTAATGTGAAAAGTGAATATAACTTATACTTTTTTGAGTAGTCAATTTGCAAAGAGTGGCAAAAGTGTAAATTTGAGCCATTCTACTTCATATGGCCAGTCATTGCGCCTTATTGGGCCTTAATGCCCTTTGAATTTATGTTGTCACGCAACCAAGTTATTGGGCTTGAACCATTCAAAAACCTATTGGGCCTGGGAGGCCCAAAAACTAACTCGAGGTTGAAAATGGGGTCCTTTCGCATTGATTAAATAACATTTAATTAATCAAAACCATAAACAATTAAATCATTTAATTGTACATAATTTAATTAGCAAATATTCCTTCAATCATTACCCCATAGGGTATATGATCATTTAGGTTCTCGCATGCAGGTTGTGGCTACCAGAAGTCTTACTAATCGATTGCACTGAAAACCGTTTTTTTACTCCTTTCCTTTGGTGAAGATTACTTCTTAATTCGTGTTTCTATAAGCCATGAGTGACACTTAATAGTGTGTCATGACAATCCAAGCTAAGCTGAAAGCATAGAACTTATTTAGTTTGGGATTACAATGCAATACTATTTTTCTCTATATCAATACTCTTGATCACATTGTTTGGATGATAGTTGACTCGTTAATTCATGTCTACTATCCAATGTGACTCTCTTTGTCTATATGATTGATGTGAATGTGATTTGGAATATACTCAATTTTATTCATACTGCCAGTAGATTTATAATCATATTACAGCATTCACCCTCAATAGTTTGAATGAGATCCTCGTGGTACATTCACTTGTATCCATGATTAGATAGCTCAACCTCAACTATACCGTGGACACCTTCCCAAAGGAGTGCCTTTAACATAGTCAAAGATTAAAGACCTAACCACAAGACAACTGTGATGCCTCAGGTCAAAGCAGACTACTTTGCATTATCTCTGCCTAGTGAGTTCTTAGAGTAAGATACGCAGTATGAGAACAACAGTCGATCGTGGTTCAACTGACTTAGTCTCTATTGAGCACCTACATACTTGCTTGGTGTCGTTCACATTAATAACTCAATCTATCCTGATTGTCAACTTCAATTGACAATCCTAAGGATCAGAACTTTAGGATATGTGTGTAAAGAGAAAGTTCATGAATCTAACTTTTGCATTGTATTCTCTTAGTTACATATTCCTTTGACTCATCATTTAGGCGTATAACATTTAATGAGACTGCCTTAAACAATAATCTTCACCCTTAGATTAAACTACATTAATTTAATATATGAAATGTCTAAAGTATCATCTCATGATTGGATTTAAGGCACATTTCCAACAACCGGTGGTGATAATCTCTTGCCTAACCTCGACGTAGGTTTGGTCATGCTTGCTTCAATTCTCGTAACTCACCGTAAAAGTGCACAGCAAGGGCTTAAAGTCTAATTAGACAAATGTGAAAGCCAAAATTTACATGCAATGAGTTTAGGATATACCGCCGTGATGTGAGTTGATTGATGACCACCCTCGAGGTTCGCCACTTCCGTAACCTCAATTGGGTCTATCAAGTTCTTAGATTTGGCCGTGAGTTTGGGGAAGGGAGACTATGGTTGTAAGCTGGGTGCAAAGGAGAGGATGCGATGGTGGTGATGTAGAGCTTGTTCGTCAGAGAACTAGTGACTCTATCGCCATATTCTTCTCTCAGGCAATCGAGCAGGAGAAGAAGAGAGAGAGACAGATGAGAGAGAAAGAGAGGGATTATGGTAGGCGTTCCCTCAAGGGAACACAATAAAATATTCTTAACCCCACTAAATACTAAATTGATGCCCACTTTGCGTATCCAGAAGATTCCAACAACCCACTACTAGTTGGTACCAAATTACCCTTCGCCTTTGAAGTAACTTCTTCATAAGTCCGCCATATTATGTTTCATGGGCCACGTGTTTGGGTATCCACTTTACCATTCAAATACGCAAAGAAAAGATAAAATATGAAACGAGCTCAAATGTCCACGTAGGATTTCCATTCACTCTCAAACATGGATATTTTGTAATTTCACAACTTGAGAATAAAATACAACAAAATTAAAAAGACGGACACAACATTTATCTTGTTGGTCCGACTACGTGCAATCGAAGTCTTAGTGGGTATTTAACCACTAAATTTGGTTTGGCCAATTGTTAGATCTTTCATATTTTCAATATTATTCTAATTAATCTAAATTAATCTCAAGAAATTGAATTCAAATCGTGTAAAGAGTAAGACACGCTACTTTAACCAACTTAGTTATGCTTAAATCAGTAATCATGAACATAATTTGTAAGGTAAATCACATTTTGCACCTTCAAGTTTGGGTGTAATTGCAATCTCATACATCATCTTTAAAACATTGGGCACTCATCATACACAAACTTGTATTTTAGTTGCAATTTCATACATCCACTACCAAATCATCAATTTGATCGCTAATAATGGTGTGATAATCAGGATCCTACTATTTTGTTGATGACACACAAATACAATTACAAGAAAACAAAAATATAATTCTTTTACAATGTCAATTTAAGAAAAAATTATGCTAATTTTCTTTTTTGAAAAATTTAATGGGCCCACCCTTACACCCTACCACCACCCCCCAATTTCCTCCGCCATCCCCCCCTTTCACCACCCACCGCAGATCCACACCCTCTTACAATCCACTCTCACCGCTAGCCACTCATCCTATCACCATTATACTTGACCCTTTAAACATACATAAGTCAAATCCAATTTTGCGACTACCGCCTGGGTTGTCTCCAAATCCTACTATCCTGGAAGAAAAGAGAAGAACCGTGAATAGTCTAAGGTACATGTGGGGTACTTGCCAAAGGCTCGACGATCCGTGATATAAGGAATATTAAGACTCGCTACAAGGGGTAGAATAAGTAAGGCACATAGTATGCGTAGTTTGTGTTAAATGTAATAGAGATTTTTCCGTCTCTAGACGAGGTTTATATAATAGTCTAGAGAGAATCCTAGATAATATCTAATAGTAGATATTGTTCTCTTAAGTGTGATTATTGCATCGCACACCAATCCTTATATTATAGGAATCTCCAAGGATCACTTACAGATCATATCCCAACGGACCGCTTCTTTCTTGCCTGCGAACAAGAATGGTCATTCCTAATGGGTCCGCTGACTTTCGCCTGATTCTTTCTTGTACAACAAATTTGGTGGCATTGCCGGGTCCGCTTACGCAACTTACCTCGATAGGGCAAGCTATTGAGTCCATGATCGATTTATGTGAGGTATTTAGAAGCTCCAACTGGCCTTACCCGCCAGCAGAAAAACCATATGGTCCCAATAAATGCCCCTAACTATGTTTTCAAAAGCGATACATTCCCTGAGGATGAGCTACTCCAAAGCACTATATCTTGGAGTAAATCGCATTACCAACCATTTAATTTCTTTCTCGACACGTGGCAATCCAAGCTTGTTACCACATAAGGAAGGCTAAAAGGCTCCTGGGATTCGTGACGCGTGACCTTGAATGTCACACAAATAAACACAATGATGGATATTTCCATACGGGCACAACAATCAAGATAAAACCTTTTATTCTCCTGCAGATTCTTTGTCACCAACCACACTTGCTTCAAGCATGCCACACCCAGCCCAAGGCAACAATAATTCCAAAACCTTAGATTATATATACCTTCATTCTTTTTCGTTAAACTTAAAAATTCATCTTCTTTATTTTTGTGGTAAACTTCAATCCTTTTTCAATGCTCAAAAATGCTTATCCAACTTGCTCACTTCTTCTTTCCAACCGGCCATGACAACCATTTCATAACCGTAATCCAACATCCAAAGGATTGCAACCTTCTCCTGTCGTATTTGTCTCATAAGATCAAGAAATTCAAATGGAAACAAACGATCAGATTCACACACGTTCTTACTGACCAACAATTTCCACCACGCCAAGCCATCTTTTATGTCTCACATTAAACTTGGGATCATGAGTCGCTCATAAGGGTAATACCACCTATAAAAGTTCTACCACGCCCTTCCCCTCGCCAGCATTGAGATCAATAAACATGTTGTATAATCTCGACACTGCTCAAACAGGCCCTGTGGTTTTTTCTGCTAAGTTCTAGCTTAAGTTTCTTTAGATTAGTGGGATGAGGGTTTATCTCTCCTTAAATCTTTTGTATCCCTTTGCCTTGTCATGGACTTTGAGTTTAATGGGAGATCTAATTTTTCGCATATAATGCTCCAAGTGCTTTTACCCAAGTAATTAAGCATGTTAGAGTAGAATACATAAACGTTTCATCATTTGCTTTCCAAATCGAGGAATAAGTGTAGTTCGTCAAGTATATCTGAGTTGATATGACTTCGATGTTTATAACAATGACAAAAATAATAAGAGAATTTGTGGATACAACCGCTTCCTGGCTGGATATCATAAGAGATGCTAACTCCTGCATTGCTTAAGATTCAGAATTTTGTATTACGATAGTCAAAGTACTACCATATTTACATACCAGATCAAAGATCTTAAAAAACCCTTTGCTTCCGAGATTTGTATTGATCCACTCAAGGATAAGAAAGTGTAAATCAATATCCACGACCCCGTATAATTAATGTCAAATTGACATGTCTAAAAATTGTCTTGCGCTTAGAAGTCGTAGTAGGCCGAGCATCCAGTGATTGGGATAGGCCAATAATTTTGCTTGTTCTTTCAATTCTGCCCCACCAGTCTCGAGATTTTGGGCCAGCCGCACGAGTGATCGAGAAAGGCTTCTTTTCACTCCATGTCCTAATAACCGAATCAAGCAATCGGGGAATTCACGCCGCTGATACGGCTAGAACCTCCCACTCGCCAACTGCAACATCGCGTAACGGGCACAGAGGCTTTGAGGCACTTATACTTCCTTTGAGTGTTTTAGGACTTGAAATTTTTGAATAGTCAACAAATAAGTTGAATCGTGTCTACTATGGAATTCCTGTATTCTTCAGGTACCCTATACCCCAAAAAAAAAAAAAAGAAAAAGAAAAGAACGAACAAATATGATCCAAACAACTTTCTTTTATTGTTAAAACAATGAGGTGCTGATGGGGTGTGATTGAATCCATAATTGGATTACCTATATATCTCCAATGTAGGAGAATCAAATCACAGTAAATTTCAGAGGAAGATGAAGCAATGCGAAGTGGACATCGTTCATCTTGACGGCGCCTAGGCTTAGGTGAATTGTGGAGATGTGTTCTCCATGAACATGTCTACGCTGACAAACGCGTGTAAGGATCTTGGTGGTTGAATTCGATTGGAATAGCCACATATCTTTCACATGTCATCGAAGGATTAAACCACGTGTAGTTCGGCTTCTAACTCCGCTTAGTAATACTATCTGGGAAAGCTTGGCAATATTTCATCTTTGGTAATCGAGTTCCATCCATGTGTGTAAGGTTGTAAGTTCCCTTGCTCTCCTACTCCGTTGACTTGATACGACCTTCCCGCTTGCCTCCGAGCTAGCCTCTCTTCTGTCATGCCCTGATTTGGCCCAACTAAACCCCGGTAGCATGTGATACCAATGCTACTTTAAGAGCCAAAAGTAACTACTTCAAGTCTCCAAAATTGAATATGTGCAATTTCATTACCATTTCTTAATTTATGCCCCAAAATGAAATACGTGCGGTCCAAAATCCGTATCAAAGGTAATGTACAAAGTATTTTCAAACAGCTACAAAGACATCTAATGTCTTCCAAAATGAAACCAACATCTTCAATAGCTCTTCAAATACATCCAAAACATAACTTCTCTACCCCAAGCTTATCTCAGTGCGGAAGGGAAAAATGGTGAGCTAAGCAAATCAAGAAGTTAAATAATAATATTTGAAACAAAGTGATCTAATGCACAATCAAAGGAGTTAGATTCAATGATGCAAAGACAATGAATCAATAACAATACAAATAGCTTATGTGATTTCTCATTAGTAAACTAATGAGGCCTTATTCCGCTGGTGGTCACATGGGCCTTATTACCACCGATCGTAGGTCCAAACCCATTACAAAGAAGACACAAACACTATGATTCAAACGAACTAAATCAACCACAAGTTCGGCTACTCCATGTTCGAATACAAAAATTGTGAGCAATGAAACGAAAAGCAATGCTATTCAATCAACAATGAAAGGAGGTTCAAGTATCAAAAGGAGCCACGGAAGACCGAATCAAAGTTCAATAACAAAGTAGTTCAAAGATTCAAACATGAAAACCAAAGCAAACAAAATAAGGAAACTTACATGATTCAAAACACAAGGATACTTAGAAGAATACTTACATGAATACTTACATAAAAAAATACAAGAATACTTACTAGAATACTTCTACATAATACTTAAAAGAATACTTACAAGAATACTTACTTTAATACTTACATGAATACTTACATTAATACTTACATGAATATGTATTGCATCACTTACATGAGTCAATGCTTGAAACCATGAAACCAAGAAGTAACAATTACTCCATGCATTTCTTAGCTTAGACAAGCTTATCTCAAACTCCAATCTCTTAGTTTTGGTTCTCAAACATGTAAAAATGTAATGAGAAGCAAAAGTTGTCAATAACAAGGAGACAACTTTTAAGCAAGTTGTGAATGTTACTTCAGCTTGTGGGTTTGTTTGTTAAGAGGTGGGAGCTTACTTCACATGAGGGTTTGCTTTAAGCGGCAAAATACTACAAATGGAAATAGCTCTTGGTGATAAAATCGTCATTTTTATCCAAACATAGGCAAATTCTGCTACTGTAGTCTTCAAAAGAGTTGGAGTGTTACACTTCCATGTACTTTGGTGTTCTTTCAAGACTTCTCAAGACGAGGTCTCCGACTCTGGAAGCTTCTGAGGCTTTGACTTCTTTGTTGCAAGTATTGATCTGATTTGGCCGCTGGTAAAGAGGGCAAGTCTAATTTAGGCACATCAAGGCTTCTTTTGCAAAGTCAAGTTCGGGGCTTTAAGGGTGTTAGCATTCTCTAGTGCAGCCCTGTTTTGCTACATATAGGTTGGGCATGATGGTGACTTCTTGACTAGAAATGATAGCCCGCTCGTAGCCATGCATTGTGTTCTCTCGGTTGCTTTTCGAACTCGTGGTGTGATACACCCAAAGAATGCTGTAATTCTTCCTGGCCAATTGCCATTTTTCTAGCTCCTTTCTTCAAAACATCAAGGACAAATTTGCTTGGATGCTTCAACCTAGTCGTTTCTCGGAGTGTATTGCGAATCTGGGATAAAATGTGATTCCAAGCTCTTTTTGTACTTGTCATTAACTTCAGAGCTAAACAATCAAGTAAAACCGTTATCTGTGGAGGATAGTGTATGGATATTGAATCAAGATACGATATTCTTCAAACAATGATTTGACAACCTTCTAGTAATACGGGATAAAGGTTATGCCTTTATTCCACTTGGAAAACTAATTTGCCACAACCATCGATATTCTTAATTTCCTTTTAGCTTTCTTTAATGGTCTCACTAGGTTGATGCCCCATCGCATAAAGTTATATTGTTTTCACGCTTCCTTAATCGCATGCCAAGCTCTTCCGCTGGGGTTGATTCATCGACGCTTATTGCTAACACTTGTCGCAAGCTCCTGAGCGCTACCCTCGGCATTGTGCTTCATGGTAGCCGCAATATTCAAGGGTGAGTCCTTTCCGGGACAAGTTCTTCCACCAGTGATTTCCTGTGATATTCCGGAGTGGATATCCGCTGTATTTTGCAAGCCTGCCTGCAGTAACACACAATCATGGTGGGCTCTGAGTACTATCTTTGATAGAGTTTTTCGCGGCTATGATGTAATGGGCTGATTAAATTTCTCAAGGAGCGATGATCATTGTGTGAGTCCGCTTAATATGTATATGTGTAGTTGATAATCCCTTATCCATCCAATTTTTTCCTCAGGCTGTAAGTAGCGGCCATACCACCTTGGCTCGGACTCGCAGGTGGCGTCTCTGACCTGGCAGGCACTCGGCTGGGGGATGGTCACTAAGTGGAGCAGTCTACCGTGAAGCGATGCTCATAGTGCATCTACGTGGCTGCTCTCACTTCTAGGAATTTGTTGAATTTCGTACTTGTCAAATTCTCTCGAGTGAGCGGCTTTAGCCAAGTACACCCCATTGTCGAATTGTGTGGCAAAAAGATAATCTCCTTTTCACGGTTAACAACAAGTTGAATTCGCCACAAAAGATTGAAAGTTCTTGCATTCCTGGAGTTCCTCGCAACCTCAAGTCCAAAGGAGCGCTGCTTCATACTCCGCAGTTAAGTTGCTCAAAATCCTAGCTTTAATGTCTATTCAAGTATGGATTCATCCGGTGTAGTATCAAGACAATTTTGCCCTCGCTCCATTCGTCAGTGATCCATCCACATGTAGTTTCTAAATGCTGGCTCCCAGTGGTTGCGTATTTGTGAGGATTGGACATTTTGAACACTAGAGGAACTCATAATGGCGTGTGTGCGCCCAGCTTTACTGAGGTTTTAAGGCAATAAACAACTTCATGTTGCCCTAGCTCAATAGCCCACTTGGTGACTTCCGACGGCGCCTGGATCGTAAGGTGGATCGATCGTAGCGGTTATTTCACATATATATACGCTTCCGGGAAGCGGATCGAAGTATGGTCGGAGTTTTCTGCCGCTAATACCAAATCAAGGATCGTGGCTTACTAATATATGGCCATGAGAAGAGCTTTAGACACGAGTATACCGGCTTTTGCTCCCTAATATTTTGAACCAAGACTCCGCTTACAAGACACTCTAACACCGCTTAAACATATGGCATATTCCTCTCTCGGTCCGCGAGCTTGGGACAATTGGGCTGGTTGGACAGTATTCTCCTTTCAATCAGGAAGGTTTTCACATTCGTCCTGTCTGTAGCAATTTTTTATTTTTCTTCATGCATGTGAAGAAAGGCTTGCACTTGCTCATGGACCGGTGAAAAAAATCCACAAAGCCGTTGCTCTGCTCGCTAGGCTCTAGATTTCTTTCCTCATTCTAGGAAGTAGTTTCCATCTCAACACGGCCCGCTGATTTGATCCCGCCGTTAGCCACACACATGCTTGGTGACCAAGCAATTCATGGAAATTTCCCGACAGCCATTTCGGCTACGCGACATCTCCGTGATTAAGCTTTATTTGTATTTCCAGAGTAGGTCAAAAGATTTCTCGAGCGGTAGCGCATCTTTCCTCCTTTGCCCACCACCATGACGCTGCACGTATTCTCCATTGCCTTCCGATTTTCAATATCCGATTTACCACCTTTGGTAGGTAGCTCCTCCATTCTTAAGTTCTAATGGCATAAAATTGATAAATAACACGCATTCTTTGGCCAATTACGAAGCATGTTATTTCATGTTCAGCTCATACATCTTGATTTGATTATATTTGAGTTCGTGATCCATGAAGCTTTAGCGTACCTGGTGGCCTCCTGCTGTAGAATTGACAAGTAAGTCTATCCCGAGGCAAAAGGTAATGGGTCCTTTTCAAGCATTCCTTTTCGGCATGTGAAGTCTCAAGATGTGACTTGCCATTTGCCATTCTTCTTTTGCAATTTAGGACCACATCGCTACCATTCTAGGGTCGCGGGACCTCAATGCATAGCAAACTTGCATCCTGCTTGTTACTCTCGGCTTATAATCTTGCTTCGCTTCCGCTTTTATGGTTACGCTTGCATCGACGACCGCCCATGGTCGGGTCCAGGTAATGAGTGGAAGTATGGCAAATTATGAAGGATTTATCTCAAGCATGTCACGACTGTGCCAACACGCTCTTTTTGTTACTGCAAAAAGGCTGTGGAATAATTCTTTTTCTCGATCTTATAGTTTTGATCTCGATTCTAGCTGTTGCTCGGTTTGTCGTGTCGAGGCATATGTGTGCATGTCCTCATCTTTGGACTTCCTGAGTACCGTAGTCTGGGGGTCGAGATCCAAATCAAAACTCTTTGTAGTCCATTTTTTAATCATCACTATAATTGCTATGTTGGCCTCTATGCTAAAGTCGTGGTGCTCCATTCACCTCTTTATGATTGCATTCATGCTTTCACGACGCAACATCGGCCGCAAACATCACTTTGATTTCTTTGACTGTCTAGTTGGATAAATTAAAAATCGGTGGTAAGAAAGAGAATGTGGCTGATCTTATGCAACCAATTCCACTGATAGCTGCCAGTGTAGTTGGGCAATCCATGACATAAGACTATGAGCTTATGTGGTTCCGTCTCACGCCTAACTTCACCATTCCTGAGAGATTGGGACTGTGCCTCAAGGTATGCAAGGTTGTCATGTTCGCTCCATGTTGTCCAAGATACCTATCTTCTTTGTTACTGCCCTTGAAGAGGATACTAAAATATGAAACTTGCTCATTACCCAACTAATTGCCAGCTTTGTGATCTAGATCTTGGGATTACCAAAGCATTTTCAGCTGTGGGGGCGTGCACGTCCCTCTAAGTCTCGATCGAAGAACATTAGAATATTGAGTCATTAGGAAGGTTTATTGATGGAAGCTACCATCTTCGAGGTAGGCTTGTCCTTAATGCTATGGAGGATGTTGTTGATACCAGATTACAGGGTGTTGGTAGTTCTTTGGCTTTGATGATTTAGTTTGTCCTCGCGGTTCCCTCTCAAGCCGCTTCGCTGAGTGGACGAGGGGCAAATGGGTATCTCAATCGGCCCATCATTCGCTTCAGACTTTACTTTAAGTCCGCGGGTCAGAATCGGGTTTTCAGCCATGTTATCATATCGTGTGACATCATCTCGGGCTATATCGGTTAATTGCCAGTAAATATGGATCATATTTCTTCTATTTAACTTACGGGACAAAGGTGAATGTACATAGTGCTCTCGCTTGAAAGCCATCATAGCGAGCCTATCATTTGGGTTTGTCAACCTTAGCGCTAATTTCGGTAAACGCTTTCGTAACCCTGGAGGCTTTCGCTGATTGTGGCTCCCACGCGAATACTTGCTCATCGCTTCCAAACGTGGCAATATATAAGAATGTACTTGCAAAAGAAGCTTCGCAAAGGTTTTGAAGTTGTCGAACGAATGGTTAGCAACCCGGCGAACCACCTCACAGCCAAATTCTCTCCAAAGTAGAAGGGAACATCTTACACATCCATGCATCATGTTACCGGCTGTGAGCCATGCATGCTCGACAAGGCATGATATGGTCGCTTGGATCCGAGTCTTCGAGGAAGCATTTGAACCTCGGGCCGGGAGAATCGTTTGGAGTGCGATGTGGTAGACTTATGGCGAAGAACAAAGAGAGTTCCCTTGTTTTGGCTGATAATCCCACCATAATCCTGCTTCACAGACAGTAGTGTTTCGTGATCAAGCCACTGCTCGCAGTTCATTGCCTCTCCGACGAACCAAGAAAGTTAAAGTCCGGATGTCTCGAGATCTACCGAAACCTCGTAGTGTCTGCGGACTAGAATAGTAAGAATCTGCTATGGATTACATTGCGCCATCCTGTAGGAAAAAGACAGGAATGGTTGTTAATGATGTTGTCGCCTTTCCTTCTTCATTTCTCCTTCCTCTCCCACCCTTGTATTTCTACATTTTTCCGCGCTCCACTTAGATGACTAAATCACCTTGATTTTAGTGCTGTCCTCTCTTCCTTCTGATTTGAATTTGCATTGCCTTTGAAATATTTGTGATGTAATCGCATAATTTGATTTACGCGGTGCTTCAATCACATCCACGCTAACTCAATTTGAAAGATTTTGTATGCGCCAGGCATTCTCGCCGCTTCATTTGGTCGCGTAATGGTTCATCACATTTAGTTATGCTCGCTGCATGTAACAGTAAAGCAATCCCTGCACTAATATGACGCCCTAGCTAAAGTTTTGCTCATCGTTGTTTTTCACGAGGTCTAACTGGTGCCGATTCGTAGTAACACAACTAATTTAATATAATATCGGGGTTTTAAACATTGCAATTCTTAAAAGCTTTAGCAGTTACGCTTCGTTTATGAAAACTTCAGAAAGCTTCTTCACGGCTTCTAATCTTTATCTTCATCAATGGTACACGACCATGGTTTAATGCAGCCGGTGTTTCCACTTATTTACATTCTAGACGGCAATGATTATAGATGATAATCACGCTTATCAGTGAGGCTTCAACATAATATTATTCTGTGAATTTAAATGATTATAGGATGACATAACACACCAAGTCTAGGATGTATTATCAGCTGTTCTTAACCGAGTGAGGCCTAACTTAATACATTTTAGACTTAAAATGATTATAGGATGGTATAATCACTGCCTACCGCGTAATCTATCAGCTTAGGAAAGCTAATTGATAGATTTGGGGAAAAACGAGAATGATTGGCTTTAATAGCTATTAGTGCATTGCCCCCCAACCACTTGGTTGTAGACATATTGTTCATTAAGGCATCCAATAATCATTTCGTCTAGGCTTCATGGCCTACCTCTAAGAAAGGAATACACCATCTTTATAATCATTTTCTCTAGGTCGTATTAAGTTAGGCCTCACTTGCTAGGGCCGTGATTATGAAATCCTATAATCATTTTCTTTAAGATGTAATAAGTTGTGGCCTCAAATTTATTAGGGGTCGTGATTAAGTACCATCCCATAATCATTTCTGCCTTTAGGATGATTAAGTAAGGCCTCACTCGCTTAGGCCGTGAATATATCATCCTATAATCATTTCTGCCTAGGTGGAACAAGTAGGTCTCACTCGGTTAGGCCATGATTATACCATCCTTATAATCATTTTCGAGGATGTATTAAGTTAGGCCTCACTCTGCTAAAGTCGTGATTATACCACCCTATAATCATTTTCGCCTAGATATATTAAGTTAGGCCTCACTCTTGCTAAAGTCAGTGATTGTATCATCCTATAATCATTTCGTTTCCAGATGTATTAGTTAAAGCCATCGTGATAGGCCAGCGCATCATTATACCATTGCTTCTGAAAATAAAAAAGATTTTGGAGAAATACATTGAGCTCAGCACAAGTTTTACAAACTTGAACAAACTTTATAAAAACTGTAAGCAATGTTTAAACCCAATTTTAACATCTTAGTCAGGAAGCATCGAAATCCGTCGTATTTGGTTAGACCTCATTGAAGGTCGATTGATTAGGCTCGCTAATATAGGCCTCTGGTCAATTAGGCATCACTAGGGTAGGCCATAATGAATTAGATGCTACGATATAAAGCTAGATGTACAATAGCACAACCCAAAATGTGATGAACCATTCACGCTAAACCGAAGGCAAGACTATGACACACCGAAAATCTGCAAATTAGATTAACATTGCATAGGATCGGGCACACCATACCGGCCCAAGTTCATGCGATTACATACAAAGTACTTCAAAAGTCAGCCGCAATTCAAATCAAAGAAGGAAGGGTTTAAGTACGAGTACCAACTGGCGTGATTTGAAATCATCCCAAATTGAAGCCACTTTAGAAATGTATAAATACCAAGAGTCAGAATGGAAGAAGGGAGGCAGCATAACATCAAACAAAACGCCATTTTACTATCTTTTTCTTTTCCTACCCTAGAGTAAAGGCAAGGTAAATGTAATCCATAAGCTGCTCTTATATTTTTCCGCCTCACTTCCATAGATTTCAATTTATGTCGTTACATCTCCGCACTTATTTTTGAATTCCTTTACTTTATGTTATTTTGATTCCTAAGCATTGTTCTTTCAATTCAATTTCAATACAAATCTTAATTTACTTTTATATTGTTCTTGCTTAACTATTTTATTTCGCAATTAAATTTCACATTTGTCCTTTTCAATTATTTATTGTATGCACTTTAGTTTTCGTCTTGTCTTTTTGCACTTACTCTTTTTTTTTTTCAAAGAATTTTTATTTATATGCACTTGTCTTTCTTTAATTTATTTCTCGCACCAGATTCATTTTAATATACTTTAACAAATAATTGCACTTTTGCACACTGTGGTTTCCATCAATCGTATGGAACACACATGATTTAGATTCGTAGAAAGCCTATCAAAACTCCTTGTTTTCGAGGCTAGAAAGAACCTGTGTCAGAGGGAGGTTCCTTACTCTACTTCGAACAAGCAGCTTCTGATTTGAAGTCAACATCAAGGCGCACTCATTTCATCCATATACTTTTTCACGCAGATCGGTATGCGGTTTGGTGGTGGGCACACTCTGAAAATACAAAACACCTAAAGAAGGACTGTAAAAAGTGTCACTCAAGGTTTGACTCAAAACTAGTGAACACACCGGGCATCGCCGGGTGTGTGGACACTACGCCAGGGTTTTATTCCAAATCACAAGACAAAATGGTGGACACTGCTCACATGTTGGTTACGCTTTAACTCAAGCATTTCTTTTTGATATTCAACAAGTAATCCAAAAATCAAAAAAGGGAATCAATTCTTGAGTCGACATCCGAGCACGAACCACTTAGCTTCGGGGAGCAGATTGGTAGATATGGGAGTCAACATGATCAATACATTGGAGTTGCAACAGGCCAACTAGATAATCGCCACACAAAAATCTGAAGAAACCCTAACGTAAATCACCTGGGCCAGGGAGCCGAATTGATAGATTTGAGGCCAACAAGAATATCGCCTAATAGTCAATATGTTTACAACCAAGTAATAAAGGCAATGCAATTAATATTTTTCCACAAATCTAATGGAATCCTCAAGTAAATCTAATGCCTCGCACCTTTGATGATATCGACCAAAAATTAAAAGCTATGCTAGAAAGGTCATTACACATAAAGGGCAATTCAACAGAGGGAAGAAATACCAAACCTAATCTTATCGGTCGACTACGCAGTCAATAATATTCTTGCGGGTCCCATACATGTTCATCAATAATTCCTTCCAATTCTTGATCTACAAACAAAAATTATAGAGGACAAGGTAATGAAGCCGAAAAAGTAATTTAGTATTAACAGAGAGTCAAATATTGAGGTTGTCTTATCTGCGGGAAGGCCTCATAGTAGAGGAGTTTCAAAATTTTGAAGACACACAAGTCAAGTCAAATATGGGAGACTTGAAATTGATTCAATCATTGTTGGGGAAGTGAAACAACAAACGCTCGAGCAGGATTGCCTAAATGCGCCTCACCAATGCAAACCAAGTGATAGATATGTTGTGAGAGACAAGGCTGATATGGTGACATGGCAACCACATTCCTCGAAATTAATTGAGACTTTCATCAAAAGTCAAGATCGGAAAGTCAACTGGGGGTAAGGAAAATCCGCTCCACATAAAGGCTATAAAAATCTTGGTTGTATTAATCATCTGTGCACGACCATCTATCGCCTACAAATTTGTAGGATATGCCTGGAAAATGTGAGGTGCCCAAGATTGCAGTTAAGCATGGGTGGCCACCTCTGTGGTCTTATGAAATCTTGCTTTCAACGGTATTAAGTAATTAGGTCGTTAAAGAAAATATTGAAATGAACGTGTCAGTTTATTGCTTGTTTTGTTGATGAAAAACAATTTCAACTTTTGGCATTTAGAGCAGTGATTTTAGGCCTCACTGAGTAGGCCAAATGATTCTATCATAAAAGGACGTATCCTTTAAGTAGAAATCATATAGCGCCGATGTCAAATTTTACTGTTTCCATTCCTCCATTAGTGTGCATTAAGTGAGGCTCACTAGTATAGGCCTAAATCATTTCATCCCAAACGTATTTTAGGTCTCTCATGTAGGCCTTATAAATTATAATCTTCTAATTCATGTGGAAGGGTATGCAGCATTACGACGTATATTAACCATTCATAATAAATAAACCCAGCTAATATTTTTGAGGTACTGTTTGTTACGCCGTATATATTTTTATTATTACTTTGAAATAATAGAGAAGGTGAATTAAAAAATGAGCTATGGAATTATAGGCGTGTGGGAATCAAAGTGAAATTCCGTTTGATTGTAAATTGGGGAAATATAATTTCAGTTTTGTATTTGGGATGGGACCACCAGTTTTATTCATACTGGCTGGGGTAATTGTTTCACCCTTAAGTTTATCTAGACCTCACTCAAGTAGGTCTTATGTCTTAGGAATCTAAGTGACTGAATCTTTATATAGCTATTCATGCATGGCCAAGAACAAAAAGTTGTCTGATTCCGATGAGCATTGGAACATGTATTTGTGCTCGAAAATATCAAAATCTTCATGGCTTGAGATGGCCCTGCTGGTAGCCTGTAAATATAAAGTTGAAGCCATGCGAAAAAAGGTGAAGGAAAACGCAAGGAAGTTTGAGTAAGTAGGAGAAGATGAAGAGTTAGAAAGACTAGAATGGCTCATAAAGCCTAGTGTTTATTATAAACCCTAATTCCTAGTTGGCGTTAGAATTTTATGAGGAAAATGTGAGATTCACTTATACATGAAATAAAAGGAAAGGTAATAAAGGAGCTAATGGACTGATGTCATTCACTTGGAAAGGGCCCCACTAAATCATCCTTATTTAAAGTTAGGGGCACAAATAAGTGCATAACCAATGAGCTATTCCATCAAACTGGCCTTGATTTTGTATGGCTTGAGATTCATGAATACTTCTTATTCTAGTTTTGGGTCCAGCTGCCAAGGGATCAATGTTTGTCATGGATGCCACCCTCTTCGTAGACTCGATTCTACCACCGTTCATTACACCTGCACCAAAGATGGATGAGCAGATTCTAGGTGTCTCATGGAAGCATAGCCTCTTGTATTCGGGTGACACCCTCCATGAAGCAGAGCATGACCTTCACCACATCCCCCTCAGCCGGCTGCGGCATGCCATTCGACACCCACCAAGCTCTACTTCGACCATTCGGAGGGCTCCTTGTGCACTTAAAGCCGGGTTCATACCGCTCTGGCACTTCCCAACCGACCGATCATGCAGACTTCTTCACCGTTGTGCTGCTGAACAATGTAGCAATCGATCTGAGAATTTAGTGAATTTTCGCCTTCTACAAGGTTTTCAAGAGCATGTTAAGAAGCATGGAAGTATGAGAAAATCTTCTCCAATCAAAATTCAATCTGATTCTATAAAACTTCATGTAATTTTGAAATACTCACAGATAAATTCAATCATGCCTTACAAGTAGGGCAAGATATGTCTTTGCTTCGGCAAGATCATCTTTTCATGATTGGAACGATCCAGAGAGCGTAGTCAGCGCCATGGAATCCTCGGCCATCGGTGTATTTCCATTTACAATGCTTCGCATAAGTCTCGAATGAAGATCACTTGGCCAATGATTATTTAGTTCTATCCACCCCATTGTTGGCTTCAATGTTTCTTAGCTTCCTCAAGAGTCAAAGGGAGCCTACAACTCATGCCCACATAAAGTAGCTTCGCCAACTTCCATGTCACTAAATCGAATTTGTTACTTATCTTCAAAATCCACCGGATTAAGGGAACAAGATTATGGTTGGTTGGTTTTCCATGATATCTACCAAACCAAATCATTCCTGCCTCTAAGACATGATTTGTTTAGTAGATCAATCATGGAGAACTTCGTGTCTCTACATGAGTGGTGATTTTTAGGAAACATAAAAAAATTTGTGGCACTCCTTTTCATCAAAACTATGAGTTCGAATTGTTTCCATGAACTTCAAGTTCATGGGTACCTAAAGCAAACACAATATACAAGTAAATTACATATATGCAATTCAATTGATAAACATAAATAATAAAATCGTATGTGATATAATCCCCGCTAAAGTCAGCTAGAAGTGGGCAAAGCCGGCCCATGGTGTGAATGTCACACCAAAATATTTTTGGTGGACTATGGCCTGGGAGCTACCGCCCAAAATTAGCGGCCTGGCCGGCAGGAGAGCTGTGGGAGGACTCGGCGTAGGGCCCGGGCGGGGGGCTGCTGGGAGGGCAAGTAAGGGTCGACTGGGAAAGAAAAAAAAAGGAAAACCTCAGCCCCAACCTGGCCGACTGAGCCGTCACCAACCGGACAGCGACGTGCTCGACGCAACTCGTGGGCACACTTATCGCAAGCAAAGAGCTTACATGTGTGTGGTACTAAGAGTACAAAGTGGTTATAACGTGAAAGAGCTTTTACAAAGTTGAGGAGATCCCTTAGCATGTACATGGGTGATTGGGTCGATATACGTTGTGATGTTATTTTTATATATGTATATTGAGATATCTTAGAAAATGGTTATTCAGATAAGTTGGATTTTTGTGTTTTATCTTGAATTTATCTTTTTACAAAAAGATTATGCTAGACTTATGTTCTCTATACAAGTGCTTTCCAAACAGTGTTTATTATATTCGAAAAAGAGGCATCTGGCCCACTCACACTTTTTTGTTTTTTGCGCCCCTTCGTGACGAAGCATATATGCCTAGTGACGTGCTGAGGCATATCGTGAGAGCCTCGTTCCTTCCGATAATATAGGGAGTTTATCTTATTCGCTTTCTTTAATATCCATCCATGTTGCGGATAGAAATTTTACGAGCTCGACTTCAAGTATTTATTCCATTGCTCACATTAGCTACGCCTCAACCTCATGCATGTTTGTATTAAATTTACAAACTATTTATAGCTTCATTTATCGATACATTAGATGTTTTTAAGCTTAAGTCATTATTGCCACGCATTAAATCTGTCTCCGAAGGCTTGTCCAAAATTCAAAAATTATTAGCAATGGTCCCGGGTTGTTGGTGAACTAGACGCCCATGCATAAGATTCACCTGTGAGGTGATTGCCCTGGAGTCCCCCTCTAGGCGGAGACACCGACCTCAATACCTGTAGGCCTATGAGGAAGAAAGCGCCAAGCAAAGAAGAAAAAGAAGGGCACAATCCTAGTGCATGGCCAAATTGGAACAAATTGTTTCAAGAGAGGCAAATATAGAGAGACAAAGGAAAAAAAAGATGAAATATGACAAGGTGAGAGATGCATTATTTAAAAGTGAAATGGAGTTTTCATAAGGAAGCTTGGAAATGGATAAGATAAATAGGCAAACCATGAACAAAAAAGATAATCGCCAAAGACATGTCCCCTCGAACACACAATCTTTACTGAGGGACGAACGAAGGAAGTTACGGAGAACGTGCTCCTCAATCTTATCGGGACATGCACTTAAGTCTCTAACGAACGTTCATCACAATGCAGCAGATTCAAATTCTCCGCAAGGTAGCAGCCACCCTAGCACGTGCATGTAGAGTTCATATGTGAATCAAGAGATAACCCTTTTCTAAGACCGGGGTCAACACCCCAAGAGGGCATGCCAAATCCATGTATCTGCATGATGACGCCTCTCTAGAATGATGCTTTTGTGCCATTTCCTATTCGCACAGCTTCCTTTTGGATAGGAACTTGGGCAGTACCTTCCAATTATCAATGCATAATAAATAATGCTTCTCCCAATCATACTGGAAAACCCCATCATCGCCTTTTTGCGGTAAGTCGCGCGCATCCGCCCTCTTGTTGGGATTATGAGATACTCTTCAAAGGTATGGGAATAATTGCATGCCGTAAGGTCAAACACTCCAAAAATTGTTGATTTGCCCATCCTTACAACTTATCCTACTAAGCCTGCATGCCTCATATGCAAGCATTCAAGGTAGTCAGAGTTTTTACCTGGGAAGTGTACTCCAATTGATTTTGCACTCATCTGACAGACAAAGTATGAGTCAAAGCATAAACATGATGCATGATTTTATTAAACAAGTGGGGGCTACAAATAGATCTTTGTTTGAAGATAGCATCGTACACAACACCATGGATAAAGTGCACCAGTAAGAGATCTGTTCTCATCGCAGGTTTGGAATCTTTCCTCGCGATTTGGTTTACAACCGACCGAACTGGCCGTCATCGCTTGGCCTTCTTCTTCGAAAGCATACCACCACTGCAACTTGGTTTTTATGTTCTTCGCTTCAATTTGATCAAGATACCCGCTCGCTTTTTTCATTTTCTCGCCTAGCCTTCCTCTCGTAATATCTTTCTTAAGAAAGACATTGAATATAACACTAAATTTTAGAATTCCCAAGAGCGTCGAGTGGGAGGGCAGAGATTGGATTTTTCTCATGCCAGGAGCACATGTAAGAAGTATCCACATATTTATAAACAATTCGTGAGATAAGACTTAGGATAGCTTAGCGCCACGTGTCGTAACATCACACCAACTGAAATCTTATCAAAAATCCTTCAACAAGATTTCTAATAGATATGAACATGGCGCAATCATAGCCACGTAAATCTTTATCAAATAAAATAATACTATTCACTCAAATAATATATGGACACATAAAACAAATCATATATACCTATACTAAATTAATCTCATCTATTGAATAATTATTAAATAATTAATTTATACATGAGATAAATAAAATAATCATCGTGGAAGAAATACCGCTATGCTCTCATTATTCATAACGGGTGGAGGCTGTGAATTAATCTTTGCTAAGGCAATTCATCACTATTTAGATGAATAGTAACTATCCCAAAATCCTTAGGGCCAAATCTACCAAAATGAATGGAAATGTGCTTCCAAAAGTGCCCAATGAATCTTTCACGATCACAAGTCCCAAGGATAAGGATGGCAGCACGAGTCGGCGGTGACCCGCATGCCATTACCATGTCCATTCTCGCCCAACCCAATTCTTAAATCTAGAATTCTTTCTGAACCACTCCCAATGAGAACCGATTCCCAACCCTAATTCATTACAAAAATTATAAACAAAATATTTTATTCACTTAAAATAGAGTATTTAGAAAAATTAATACCTATCAAAATAAATAATATATAAAAAGCTCCGCCTGCACCGAACACTAGTGGACGGCGTTGGGTGGTTGGTCTAAAGCTAGACTTCAACTCACACAACCTTAATAGGTTCGGGTTGTCTGTTCAAACCCATCGTCCCTGTAGGTAATTATAACTCCAACCCCACCCAAACCATTCTTGGTAATAGCTGCTGCTGGGGGTGGGTTCTACTAAGTTGGGCCTCCGATTGGTTTTTCTTTATTCTTAATGTGAATATGAGAGATAAAATAATCAATAATTAAGGGAACCAGTTCTAAATCATGAATTTGATGTTATAATACTACATGTTACTAGTTACATAAATTTTAATATTCAAATCAAGCTTTATTAACACAAGTATTTAAAGTTACTAAAATTCATGTATAAACTGCTTAATATACATGCAATGCTTAATTACTGTCATTCTGGAAAATAGCTCGTGCTTTTAATCTGATTAATAATACTTCAATCCAATCCAAACCCACCTATTAAACGGTGGTCGATTTTTATCAAAATAAAAATTTTAATGCTGTAACCCAACCCAACCCAACCCATACTGATGGATTTTGGTCAATAGACCCACTGTAAAATTTAAATGCCCACCCTACCGAAGACCATACATCGAAAATCTTCCTTAAAACCTAGGGTAACCCGTTTTTATCCTGTACTCATCCCATAAGGCGCTAAAGCCCGCAAAGCACTCCAAACTGATGGAGGAAATTGTCATCTTCTCCTTCATCTTCGCCTGAACCTGTAGAAATTGAAAGCTACAACAGAAGAAGAGGGATAAATGTGCGATGGGTCGGATAAAGTTGGCGTGGTCAGGGGAGCGAGAGAGCAGCTTGAAATAAAATCCAAGGGCAGAGGTGATTCATTATAAAACTTTAAAAAGCTTAACTGATTATTCCTGGCATTTGAACAAATCTTCTAAAGTTTTTTAAGATTCTAATTCGACACCAATAACTACTAGCTGCCATAAGAGTATTCGCTTAACTCCCATTCTCGAAGCCTAATATAGATTTAAGTAAAAAATCTTTAATTGACAATACCAAGATTCTTAGCAATCCTGATTGAATACCCTGTATTTGTAAAAAATAATTGCGCGCATCAAAATCTCAATTGAATATACTTTTGTGCTGAATACATAATGCGAGACATCGCGCCGGTTGGCTGTTCATAATAAACTACATCCATAATAACTTGATTCAAATTCACTTTAAGCTTAATCAAACCTAACACCTTCACAAAACTATAGTATTAAACTAAAACGATTGAATACACCTCCCTTAATTTGACTAGATCCCTAAGATAACCTAAAAGTAAAATGATTAAAAAAACATTAAACAAAAGCGAAAATAAATAGAGGCTAATGCCAATTGTTCGATTAGGATTCTTGAGTAAAACCATCGAATTTGGTGCGGTTTCACTCTAAACGGGTCCATTGTTGTCGTAAGCGACAGTAACACAAAAATCAAAGGAAGCAGAAGGCGAGTCATATTGCAGATGGAAGGAGTGAGGAGAAGGACAAGAAGACGACATAGTTTGGTTGGACGAATCTTTCTTCAATGATGACAGCAAGTGATTAAGATGATGTTGTCTCATTCGTTTCTGTGGTTTTCTTTTGATTTTGTTGTGTATAATTTCACCTCACAAAATCACAATGGTGAATGAAATGGTGCAGTTACCAGCTGACCACCTTCACATTTTGGATCTCAAGTTGTCAGATTGCTTTGCCTCTCCACTCTGCTTCTAGTAAGTTTTATTGCTTTCTCTCTCTCTCAGTGACCCCACTCCTCGAGTATTTTAAGGTTCGAACTCAAGAAAAACCAGGAAATTTGTCTGAAAGAAAGCAGCAGGGATATTTCAGAAAACAATATGTTAGCACTCTTGATTTGTTATATAAACTTACAATACGAACGAGTTAATCATCTTTATGAATCTTTTGGATTTCAATAACATGGGCAAGTGTAATTACTTTTAAATTTTGTTGCCTTGGGTTATTTGAGTCATTTATCTGCCCGGAACAGCTGACTTGATCTGACAGGGCAATTGGTATGGCCTGGAGCAATGCTTATGAACGATTACCTTTCAAAGAATGCAGAGCTTCTTATGAGGATGCACTGTTTTCGAATTCAGGCCTTCCTGTGGTCTGCAAGTAGTTTTCAAGAATTTCCTTCCTCTTCTATAAGTAATTCTTACTCCCCATTAAAATGCAGCATAAGATAGTTAGTGGAAAATATAAAATGGTAGGGGAAAAAGTTGTATTGAAAGGCATTACGCGCAATAAATTTCTCATCTCTGGTTCAGTAGCTTGCGGCTTACAATCACAGCATTACTGAAATACCGTGCAGCAGGCTCTTGCAAGTTGAAAGCTGTATTAACAGACCACAATGACAGAAGTTCTCAAGGCAAGGTCAGTGATATTAAAATTTTGAGGCTACGACATTTGATGAATCATCTCTAGTTCATCTCTAGTCTGCTAGTTATCTTATTTGACCATTTATGTTTTTCTTTTGTTGCAGCATCCTGAAGAAAAATATAGATCTGTATGCATTCTTTATAATTCCCAACTGTTGTTCTGGTGAGAAAATACCCCAAACATGATGTGTAGTGGACTTCACATAATCTGCTTGATTATGTATATGCAGAATTAGTAGCCGAGAAACTAGAATGGGGAATACTTGAGTAGATCTGCCACATTTTACAGACGATTCAAATGGATTTGATTTGATTCTTGAGCTGACATATATATCCAGCAATCGCGTATTTTTTTGTCATAGTATCGTGATTCAAATAATCTCCCTCATGCTCTGTACTCCTCTGTTTCAGCTTTTAATCACCAGATTTTGTTATCTGCTAATATTTCGTTTGTAGGAAATAAGTAGACGTACATTTGATCCTACCATTAAGTTCATCTTCCAGCATATTTAAAAGAAAAAGGATAACCCTGACAATGCATACGCTTTCAACAGTCGAAAGCATTTGTTTGCTTTTCAACACTGTGGAAAAACTTCAAGCTAGAAGGGATGGGCAATGCACCATACTGGCCTATGTATCCCGAACAAAGACGCAAGCAGCAACTTGCTATTACTTTTCTATTTCCTTCACATTTTCTGGGAAGGTCTGTGATTGAATGTAATACCAGAGATGTAACTGCTGCTCTAGTTGCATTATCATTCATATTCAAAATCCCCTCACGGAATAGCTATTTAATGCATTCATAACTAAAGATTCCAAGGTGTTTTTATTTTGATAATTTGTTAGTTAATTTTAAATTGATAAATTTTCCAAGAGAAACATCATTGTTTTCGTAGCAATTGCATGTGTTGAGTGAAGTGGTGAGGTGTGATTTGTCCTCACATGTTCTCGAGCATAAATAAATAAACCTTAGAACAAAGCATTTTTCTTGGTATCCATACACAGTTGAACATTTTTGCTTCATCACTTTTCCAGGCAGTTCTTTTCTGCGATTTCAGAAATCGAGGATCCATTTGAAAGACAGTTCAGATAGAAAATTAGGCTAGGCATCTATATATTGTATACCAGCTAGAGTTAGAGTGAGAGAATAAAAAAGCTGCTGTAAATGTCCACTATGTCAGCCGATGTTTTTCTATCTTACACCAGTTGTTACTTCTTCACAAAATCACCTTGAATTCATATGCTTTGGTGTGGTTCAAAATCATATCATGTGAACAAGTTTCATCACTGCTTTGATATCATGACTTTCAATAATTCCTTCTTATGCAATTGCATTTTATGTGTGCAGTATATTCGTTGGTCATTAGCTTATTTACGGGGATGCAGATGTAATGCAGAAGTAGTTGGGACCTCGTTCTGTTGTTGGAAATCTCGAAGGAGTCATCTTTGGAGGTGACCCTTAAAAAACAGCAGGTGTAGCTGCAACATTCACATTTTATCGCGACACAAATCAGGAGAGCTTCAGGCAAGCGAACGCTTGAATGGATATTTTTCATTCTGTAATTCGCTTCTGAGAGGAGAGATTAGCATAGGTTTGATTTTGCATTTCAGTTTCCCTGAGTGTAAAGTTTCAAATGGGGGCTCCACCAATGGGGTGGGATGGATTTTTAAGCTTAATGAAAATATTGTTCAATACATATAGCATCTCATTGCTGACTCTTGATGGAAACGTATTATGGACATCTTAAGCTTAGCAGAAAATAGAACCACTCAGTAAGTTAGATTTGCTTGCTGACCGGATGCGTCAGTATTTCTAGCAGGCGAACACAGCAGACAAACCCAGTTCTGACAAGAAAATAATCAAAGTACCGGGAAGAAACAGGGGAAGTTATTACCTTTGCATTTCCGACACAACCAAAATCTTTGTAGCATGCTTCATTGCTTCATATATGGGTTCCAACTACACGGAGAAAAAGAATAGGGGAGCCAAACTAGTTTTGAATCTGTGGTGCGGATGAGTCGGTACACATTGTTTTCTATCTCAATGCTACTGCATTGCAATGGTGATTTGGATGCTCAGCAGAAAGATTGGTAAAGGTATATGCTAGTAATACGCTACAGGCTGTACTTTCTCTAGTAGTCCAGCTTTTAAGCTACTAGCTTTTGGTTACTAGCTTTGGGTTTTGCATTGATAAGGAGTTTCCGTTGTATCAGAAATTGGGAAGACTTGGTAAATTTAAGTTAGCATATTTTTCACACACTAATTTTTTCTGGTTTCTATATTTACAAGAGTGGATTCAATTGAAGAGGTTTTTCTTAAATTTACTTGAACATTTATGCCTAGGATTTCCTGATATGTTTCTTGGTCCTGATGAGTTGCATGCTTCTGGAAGCCTTCATAAATTTTATTTCTAAAATCATTTCCTTTCATTTACAAATCTGATCGCTCATTATTTGATACTCAGAATTTCTCCGGGCATCGGAAGTTCAACTTGACATTACAAGTAAATTACACTGCTTCTTTCCCTAATTTTCAAATTTATACTTTTTGCCTTGTTCCTTTTATACCCTGTCCCTCAATTAATTCTAAGTGTACACGTTCAATTCTCTTGGGAAAAACTTAGATGTGCCATTTGATTTGATTTGAATCTGTTGTTTTATTACGCTTGGAACTGGCCAACAAATAAAGCCAGCTCAGCTGGGGAATCCGTCAACAAAAGGAATTTTACATCACACCATAGTGATGACGATGAATCAAAAGTGTCATGCGGATGAACAACTAATACTAGTACACGATAACGCTCGCGAGACCCAGCTCAGCTCAACTTTTAATTGTTGAATCAAAGAAGTGTCCTGCTGCATTCATCATTCTCTTTGGTTTATAACACACTTAATCGGGCACCTTGCAATTTTAAGTTGCCACCTCTCTGGGTTGGCTGATACGTCTGACTTAATCTCTATCCCTTTCCGTATGCGGCAAATGGTAGTGCATCGGCCCTCCCCAAAATATCAGGAAAATTCACCACAATCTTAAAAGTCAATGGAACAATGATTGTAAGATATTTCAACACTAAAGAAAGAAGAGAGGCAACATTTTGAGTAGTCGAATGATTTACGCTAATGTTTGGATCCTATTAAAAGAAAGGGAGTAAAAGAACACTGTAGTAAATCGAACACTAAAATCCTTTTTCGTATGATTACAGCATTAGCTCAGATAAGGTTCATGTACCAACGAAATTGTCTAGAAAATCACTTTAGAGACACCATGAGGCTGAGTCTATATAGAATTTTACTCCCAATCAATATCAACTCGAAAATCTCCAAAGGGGACAGGTCCAATGTGCTGAGAGATGAAAACAACAGGCATTAAAAAGGATCATAAGACAGGTGATATGTTTTTGCAAGAATTAGCACAAGCATATATACCACAGAGGAAAAAGACAGGTGATACGAGCAAACATGCCTTCTACATAACACAAGCGCAAATTTATAGGGCGCTTCGCTTTGAAACATGCACTGCCAGCATTCCTGTATTCCTAGGCTAAGTAAAAGTAGACTGGGAGCTTCTAGTCATATACCTTGCATTTTTTCTTTAGTTCCATCTGTCTTTCTCAATTTAGAGAATTTTTTATCTATCATTTATTGGCAGCATAAAATAATAGAAACAATATATACATATTATACATACATATATATATATATATATATATTTAATTATAAAGATGATTTAGTAATTATGGATCTTTTTTCCCCTTTCCAACATGGAACTCAATGGGATGGAAATAATGCACACGCAACCCTCCGGCTATCATCCTATCAAGTCAAAACATAGAATTAATACTCATTTTTTTCCTTTCCAACATAGAACTGAATGATGAAATTAATGCAATTGCAACTGTCCAGATATCATCCTATCAAGTCAAAACTTAGCATTTGCAAATTTAATGAACAGTTCTCACACAGGACATATTCTTAAAATTAATTTAAGTAATGTCAAATACAACAAAGTTGTCCTAGTTTCTTTTTTTTTATAATTTATACATTGAAGCTGAATCGAAACCATTGGCCTAGCCTCTATTGTTTCTACCAACTAGATTTATGATACCCTGAAATTAAAATGCTGGTAAATAGCCTGTGAACGCATAACAGTTGGGACCAACCAACCTTGTATAGATGCTTCCACTGATTTCAAATTTGTTCTTCCCACTTCCAATAGATGTGACACTGGAACAACTGAAACCCCATGGCAACTAAGATCCCAACTATAAATCCACACCGAAACCTCCACTCCACCATCCCTTCATCCAGGAAAACCAGCAAGAAACCAAAAGAATTCAAACAGATTACTGTTTCTTATTCCTATTCATACTGAAGGCAATCAGTCAAGCAAAATGGAAATTATCATATAGTCTAGACATTCAAGAAAGAAGAATCAAGAAAAAGCAGTAATGGATCAGAGAATCGGTGAAATTTAAGTGCTTACAACTAAAATAATTAAATGGTGCTTCTATCGTCAATTATAAATGATAAATATCTTGAGATAAACTGAAAATATGGAGAAATATTCACTTATAGAATCTACTGAACTGAAAATCAGTTTCCAAGAAAACATGTAGTATATATAGGCACATGAAACCTTTCCTTGTAAATTAGTTTTGGTAAGGGATAAGTTGTACCCATCGTTTAATATGGGTTGGGGATCCCAACTTCCAACTTGTAAGCACGGGGTTTGCTGGGTGCAGAGAGTATCGGACCTCAAGATTTTTCTCTCTTTCCTCCATGTGTTGGGCCTGTTACTCTATTACACGTGCAAGATGGGATTGCACGTGAGGAAGGGGCTGTTACTTAATTTTGATACAGGTATTGTTGGCCCATTCCTGAAAAACTTCTTACATTTGAGTCGATGGTTATCTAACACCTTAGTAGAGCCAGGTACCACAGGGATGGGTCGGCTTTGTATCTCTAGACTGTAATCTGATTCCAGATATCAAATAACAGATCGAATGATTTGAATCTCGCCAAAAGTGCAAGTTGGGTCATCACACAAACTGGCTTAGTGTCTAGCACCACCACCAAGCAGATGTTGGTGCTTTACTTGATCACTAGTTAGTACGACAGTCTTGTTTGTTATTTATAATGCTATGTCCTTTGTCATATGCAAGCATCATGGACTCTACTGTCAAAGACTTACTAGCCTGCTAGTAATCTCTCTGCTGAAATCAAAGATAGGTGTTTTAACGGCCCTAATTATTTTGCTTTTAAAATAATAACATAATGATGCCGGTGATATGCACAGTTTACAAAGAAAACAAAAAGCAACAAAGGAACCAGATGTAAAACAATGCATAAAATAAGATTGCAAGAAAAGGAGACCAAGGAATACTCTACTCTGTATATCACACTAACCTGCTTTCCATCTTGGTGGGAAAGGAATGACTGCTCTACACATGCAAACCGTGCCTGAAACATGAAAGCGCAATTGAGCATGCCAAAAGGATTGCAGGATAGAGGAAATAATGAAAGGAATAGGAGAGCATACCAGGGGAGCACGAAACTGCTGAGCAACTGAACAATAGACTTTTGCATCTAAACGCTCTCGAACTCTTTTTACCAACCAAAGTACTTTTAAATGTGGAGAGTCATATACCTGAGAAATCGGAAAACAAAAGGAGAGTGCAAGGTTGACAGAATAACAATTCAAAGCAGGATTAGTACAGTGAAAATCCATGGCATTGTAACAAGATTTATCAAACACATGAAAAATCTCAATGTATAAAAACAATTTATGTTAAACTGCAAAAGAATTTATCCTCAAATCGAAAACAAACCGAAACAGAAGCAGTTGATATAGAATGAAAAACAATGATACCATTAAACTGAATAACAAAACTAACTCTTCTTAAAATTAAGATATTATGAAATCAAAGAGTAGTAGTTGAAGCAGGAGGCAGTTAGTTAGTTAGTTAACCTGAGCCTGAAGAAGAAGCATGGTCATCATCCTCTTCAAGAGGGCTAAAGCACCAGAACATCCGGTCGACCCTAATGACCCAACTGGAATCCGCTGAATTGGTACGGGTCGAATCCAAGGTTTCAGGGTCTGAGGAAAAGGGTGCAGTAGAGAGGCCAACCAAGTTGTGTTTGAGCTGAGCAGCGTCTGAGACCTTGAGTGCAGTGCGGTTCTCTAACCCCCAACCCCGACGGTATTTTTGTTGAAGCGGGAAGCGGAGGAGAAGGGTGTCGTCGAAAGGAGAGTAAGGGGCGCAAAAACACCATTTGAGGTTGGGGTTTGGAAGAGAAGGAGAGAGTGTCTTATCATGAGTTGGGGATGAAGTTGAGGTGGAAAAGCTCCATCAAAATCTAATTTCAAATTCTTAAACAATCCATTTCCCACAGTCCACACCTCACCAATTGGTCCACCCATTCAAATCATCCTATCAGGCAGAGGCTCTCCTGCCCCGCCCACCTCCCTCCAGTTTTTCTTTTTGGGAATTTTGAAGGGGGTAAATTATGTTTTTGCCCTGTATTTCTAGCGGTTCAAGCTATCGGACAGAATTAAACAGGGTCTCTTATTTTTGCTTCTTCATTGCCGTTCTTCCAGTTCCATTTTCATCTCTTTAGTTTTTATTTTTTCGCCATTTTAACCTTTTTGTAGTTTACAAGTTACTGCAATACAAGTGCACAACTTAATTTTGTCAATCTTTGCATGCACATCTTTTTTTATTCAAAACTATGATCTGTAAAATTATGCACATCTTTTTTTATTCAACAATTATGATCGGGTAGAATTTTAACTTAACACCTCCAACTAAAGAAAAACCTAGAACAATTTAATAAACCAATTCACTTTAGTATCTAGTTTTCAATTTTCATTTATAAAATTTGGAAAGCATGAAACTTGTTTGATAACTGTATTTAGTTTTCAAATAAAAAACTGAAAACTATTTGTGTTGTTTGATACCCGTTTTCAATTTATGTCAAACTCAAAGTAAATTACTTTTGGGATTAAATTGGGAGTTAGAGGTCACGTAACTAAAGATGCTTACAAAGATTTTCAGAATACTTTTTAATTGATGAACAGCTGGCAATTTTGAGTCGCCACTTCCTAGAGATTATGGAACCGTAGTTGAGACTCAAAGGCAAGGGTTAAGGAGTCGAATCCTGCTGAGAGGTCCTAGATACAAGAGTTTGAGACCTGCAGTGCACACAAGTTTTGTGGACGTAAAAATTAGTGAATAAGAAAATAAATAAATAAATTGATATTGATTACTGACAAGATTTTTTCTAACTTTAATAAAAAATGAAAAAACAAAGGTTACTTCAAACAAGCCTTGGAACCATGAAAAACCAAGATGTATGTAATAAAGATGAAACCTAGTCTTGGAAATTCCTAGTATAAGTAGGAGGCCACACAGTAGTAATTACCTATTTATGTTACGCGAACTAAAAGCGGAAAGTCAGATTTAAAATTAATTTCCACAACCAAATATCCAATATCCAGTAGGAATATAGACAAGATGACAAGATGAGAACTTTCCTAACTTGAAAAGGAAAAGAAATTACTTTCCACTTATATCAAACAAACACGCGCCAAAATAATTGTTTGCAATAGTTAATAGTAATAACGGTGATGTATCCGGTGCCGAGCTGATAGCCAGCAAAGCCTACATCGATAGGAACCTAGTTCTTCGATCGCTGTATAAAAGTAGGACTACCACTCACCAGTCATCACTGCTCACTTGATCAGTAATTCTATAAATCAGCTGGGCTGATACGCCCAGTACTCATCGACTAAGAAGATACACGTAAATACATAGATATCGATAGAAAATCATGTGGGTCTGTAAAATTCTGAAATAAAAAATAACCAACAAGAACTACCCTCGAAGGCCACACCTTCTCAAAAGCAATATGGTCTTACAAGAAAGCCACCAACTTTTCCAATTTCATCAAGTTGCTTTGTGTGGACGCTTATTATCGCTTTTCTCTCGGTAATGCATCGTTTCCTCTTGGACACCCCTCTCACGTAAACAGTCGCCATGATCGCTTGCCCAACAAACTCCGCGGCACAGAGTATGTTCATGAGGAGAGTTTTGAATCCGCTTCATGGCGAGATGATCGAAGATTTAGAAGCCAAATCAAGAGAAGATAAAACAAGTGAGAGGATGAGGTGGATGACCTAAAAGTGTCAATTTTTGGTGGGATGAGCCTCATGATGAACAAATTGGAACTACATGAACTCCAAAACAAAAAGATATGCCTCTATGGCCAAACAGTTGAGGGAGAATGTGGCTCAAAGTTAGAATATGAACTGCAGAGAAAGTTGCACCATAGATTTTTGGTATGAACACATTAATAGGGCGTCATCATCACCCACGTGGTCAGTAGCTAAGACTTTAGATGTATGCGATTAATGACTGATTATGTTGTGAATCTTCTGTCGCTTAATTAGTCTTCGCTGTGCCCAAGATTTCATTTCCACTTAATTTTTGTACTAATAACATGTATTTTCTTTGTTTTCGAATGATAAGCAGTTTTTAATTTCAACTCATAGTTTTTGATCGCCTTAGTTTTTATTTTAGTTCAAAATTGAAAAATCTTGGGTGATACGCATAACGCATCATTCGCTGGTACGACAACGATTATCTGGTAATGCATAATCGCACTACCCAATGGTACGGTCATTGAATGGTCCCGCATTAATTTGTGGTGGGTCCCAAATGACCAAAATCATTCAACAGATAAAACACATTGAATTGGTACGTACCATTGAAGTTTGACCTCATGAAATTACACAAAACATGGTATGATAATGCTATGAAGAGTTGCTTACATATTAGCTGAAGAGATAGATAGGAACTCATGGATTTGGGAGATGGGATGAAGGAGCTTGAAGTTTTAATTCAAAATAAATTATAAATTAATTTTATTTAAATGGAAAATTTTATCATTTGTGACTATTCTTAAATGAAGTTGTGATTATTCAAATAAGAGAAATTGTGAAACCTTTTCCTATAATTAGTTTGAAGAGATAAATGTTGACTTTTCAAGGAAAGAAACTATGAAGAGTCACTCCTACATCTATATATATAAAGGCTTAAGATATTGAGTCATTATTCAATTAGTTATTCAACTCTAAAAATTTTAAGTATGAGTCTATTTATACATAAATTAAGTGAGTCTTTGAGAGAGTTCAACACAATCGTGGGTTCGCTACGATTTGAAGTGCCACTATCAGTAGCGGAGGCGGCTTGCTGTTCCTCGGTAAACATCCTCGATCAACCACAAACACCGAGTGGAATAGCTAAAATTATCTTAAAGAAAGAACCAAAATTTTTACTAAACTTATTTAAAGTTTCAACTCATATCCACAAAAAGTTACTGAAAATTGTGATTGCAATTATATACTCATGGAAATATGCCTGAAGCCTACACCGGAAGAAACTTTTCAAAAGACATTGACTGTGAGTGTATGGATAACCCTAAAATACGTTAGGGGCAAAGTCACTTGCATATTAGGACAATCTCAATAGCTGATAAATGTCCAAATTAGTAACCACATGGACAAATGGATTGATGAAGAAGTAATCTAATGAAGTTAGACCGAGAGACCTTCTTTCATAACCATGATGTTCAAAATGCCTCGGGTCATGGGATTGCTCGAGGATACCCGGCCAACCAGACCGCATTGCACTATGCTTCACTTCTTCAAATGGGCTGATGGAGAGTCTCACCATTCGTGTAATGACACTAAGACAAGCATGTAGGTGCTCATTAATGGGAATGAGTTCATCAATACAATCAAGGGAGTACTTGCATGGAGGTTCACTCACATGTCAAGCAAGTAACTCCACGATTGGAATATGTAAGTAATCCGACTGAGACATCACAGTTAGTTCTTTTGTGTTAGTCCTTGATCTTTTGACTATGCTTCAAAGTCACTCCCACCTTGAGGGTGTCCACGGCACTAGTTAAGCTACTTCTAGCCATGGAAAGTGAATGGTCAACAAGGGATCTCTAATCCTCAAGTACGAGAGAAGAATACTCTAAGATATGATTCAGGAATCTCTTCGCTAATACGTAGTTAGATGGCGCGCGCCTTACGTACCCAATAGAATCATATAAACATGGTATAATCACATTAGGGGTTTGACATTATGTATCCATACCCTAATAATGTGATTGTTATTGTATTAGAGAAGATCAATTACATTGTACTCCACTGGAATAGGTTCTCCGAACAAACTTCATTAGCTGCAGCTAGGATATATGTTTAGATGTCACTCATGGTTGTGGGTTCTTCTTGATGCAGGACAAAATACATGTAGTCATCAAAGAAGAAAGAGAATTAAAAGGTGTTTAATTCACTAGATGATTGGATTAAAAACTAATCAATTGGATTATACCAATCAAATTTCACCGCCTTGCTAATTAGAACCTAAAATGATTGTACACCTAATACACCTTTTGTGGTGGAAACAACATATGAATGATGGAAATAATAATTGACACGGCGTTATGATTAATTAGAAAGTCTAATGAAATCATAAATACATGAAAGATCGCTTTTGGCTTACTGAAACAAATTGGTGTTTATTCGGCCCATTGGGTTTAGTGGTGAACCCATTGGGCTTTTATTCAAGCATAAGATGACTTTAGCCATTAAAAGCCCCAAAGCCCAAACAATACTCCTAAGGTTGGCTCAAAGAGAGAAAGAAAGAGAGTGAGTGTTGAGTCAAAAAGTTGATCACTTCTCATCTTTATATGCAAAGTTTAATGAAACTTTTCATTATGGTTTTTGTGTGAAAGTTAGTCAAATCAAAAGAAAACAAAACTCTCCCCTTTTTCTCTCTACACAGTCGTGTCATTTTTCCAAAAAGCATGATAGCTACTCATCTCCCTTTCTTTTTGATGATCCATCATCCATTCCACTACTAGTGTAGGTGTGGATCTTTAGAGGCCTTCACCTGGAGGCTCTCCAGGAGAAATCTATTGAAGGCAATCATTCAAGGTGGAGGAATCAAGTGAAGGAAGCAAGGCTCAAGGAGTTCCAAGAACAAAGGGCTTGGAGGTGGTCCATCCTGGTCTAAAGAGTAGATCAAGAGGTATAAGACTACACCTTAACTCTTGTTCTTATTTTCTTAGATGCATCAAATATTAACCTATGCTTCTTGAAGGGGATTTACATGACTATTGCTTTGATAATTTAGCTTCCGTTGCTTATGCATATGAATTTCGAATTGTATATGCATGCTAGTCATAAGAAATCCCATACAAATCTCATAATTTCCCTTCAAGTGGTATCAAGAGCCAAAGGTTTATATTTGTTGTGTCCTTTTGGATTTTATATATATGGGTTATAATTTTATGTTTGACATAATATTTCTTCATTCAAAGTATGTTTATCTTTTGTTTTTCAATTGTTGAAAAATGTGATTCAAAAGTTGAAGAAGATATGCATGTAAAAGTGTTTTAAATGCATGAGTGAAGAGTGAGTTTTTTGGACAAAAATTGGTGCTTTTATGCATAAGGGAGGGCACGGTTTTTTGGGGGATTTTGGGCTTGTGTTTGTGTTTTATTTTGTACTACACACACACACTTTTAAGCTAGAAAGTCTAGCCCTTGTCACTTTTGTTTTTGATATTGAAAATCACCAAGAAAGTGCAAATCTTGAAATTGTTTTCATGATTTTGTTCTTGGTGTTCATTTTATTTTTTTTTTCTTGCTTTAATTTCTGTTTTGGGTGTGTGATAATCTATCAAAATGTTTGAAGATTTACACCATCATAGTTTTGACTAGGAACCCATACCCTCACCATACCCAAATCTATTTTAAAGTCAACAAGGACATTAGGTGACAAGGAAAAGCATGGCCCTTACTTGTTTGAAAAATTGTTTGACATTTTTTTCTCCAAATCCCACTCCCCAAACCGGCCACACCTAGTGATGGGTCCCTTAGGGGCTATTTTGCAAATTTAAAATAAGTTGTATTTACTTTTAAGTATTTGCGGTTTGACCCATAACTTTTAAGTATTTGCATTTTGGCCCCACCTCTCTTGAGGACAAAATATTTTGATATTTTAATTTTTGTTTGTAGATTAAACTCATCATACAATTATGCCCATATGTACTAAATCTAATTGATAATTGTTGCATTTCAATTAATTATTTAATGTGATTAAATAGTTAGTAGAATGGTTGACTATGGACATACGCCTTAAACGATAATTGAGCTACAAGTAAGGCCGACAAATTCAAATTGTTTGAACCTTGGGAATGTGTTTTAATTGCTATTTCAATTGGACCACAACACGTTAGACGTTAATCTTTCTCTCCCTCTTAGTATATGTAATTTGTTGGAATTTGTACAAATCGGTTTGTAATTCTTATTACTTCTTTACCTCATTAGTTGATTCCCTCTAGTACTAGACTAGAGTTTCTTTAACTATTGGTAAAGATACATATTAAAAGGGGTTTTCATGAGATTAAAGATTTGTTGGGTCCAACGCCCTAATTAGCAATGAATGATTGTCTTTCGTTTCTAATGGCTCAATTAAAAATGTTTTAATTGGATTGAAAGCACGTAATTAAAACGATAGCTTCCCTAGATCTCATTCAACAATGTTGGCTCGTTGTTGAATCAACCTACAATGTCCATAGTCTTCCAAAGTGCCTATAAATAACTAGTATTTGCAAAGGACACAATTTATTGTAATATGATTAAATAAATTCAATGATGAGACCTTAAAATCCCTCAATCAACATCCAATATTAAGTTGAAAGCGGAGAGGTGTTTGACACTTCTTCGTGGCCTTCCACCATGGTAGGCTCCAATCGTTTATGACTCATACACGCCTTCACCCTATTATGGGGGAGTGCAAAGTATGTGCTTATACTCAGGAGGGGTCTATTTCAACATTTGATGTGGTAAGGTAGGGCAACACGCACATGGCCAACATCATATCATTGTGAGGCTATTCTTGAAACCCTACACGAACTAGCATGGTGGGAATAACTTAACTAAGAAGAATGGTGCCAACATCATATCATTGTGAGGCATTAGACTCTAGAGGCCAAAGGATGGGTAATCACAAGAGGTTGTTGTGAATGGGTATCCGTACCCTCTCATTGTTATTGTTGCTAGCCAACATCATATCATTGTGAGGCGGGCTTGGTAATAGTGAGTCTCCCATAACCTACTAGGAGCTTTATTTGAAATCTCCCGGATTCCATCTTTGAGGGATATGGAATTTGACTAAAATAGTGGGTAGGTGTCATACGGTTTAAAGACCTAAATCATTTGACTTAACAATCAAACTAATTTATTTATTTTATGTTTATGTATTTAGATATGGTTGGAAACACGCTATCAAAGATACTTGACAAACATTGCCTCGAGGGGTACAATTTCCCATCATGGTACCGTAATATCAAGATTCTCCTTACCTTGGAGAAAATTGTTTACGTACTAGACAAGGCTCCCTCTCACATACCTCTAGGCCCCGAGGCCACTGAGGATGAGCGTGCTAAGTATGACAAGCACGTTGAGGATGATACACAAGCCAAGTGCTATCTGTTGGCTTCCATGAATGAGGAGCTGCAGAGACAGCACGAGGGCATGGACAGTGCATTCTCCATCATACTCCATCTTAGGGAGTTATATGGTGAAGGGACGCGCAACCGTCGCTTCAGCACTGTCTGTGAACTTGTGAAGACCAAAATGGTCAAGGGAGCTCCAGTGCATCAACATGTACTGAAGATGATTGGACTCATTGAACAATTGGAGAGCCTAGGCACTCCACTTGACGGGGAATTGGCCCAGGACTTCATCTTGGCTTCTCTTTCTGATTCATTCTCGCAGTTTGTAATGAACTACAATATGAATAAGATGGATAGCACTCTCTCTGAGTTACTAAACATGTTAGTGACTGCTGAGAAGACTATGCTGAAAGAGAACGTTGTGGGGACTCTAGCAGTAGCCCACAACAAGCCATCCTCTTCCAAACCTAAGCCGAAAGGCAAATGGAAAGGAAAGGGGTTGAAGTCATCCACTCCTAAGGCCCAAGGAGGAGTGAAGAAAAAGGCAAAGGAACCCAAAGGGATTTGCCACCACTGTGGAAAAGACGGGCATTGGAAGAGGAATTGCAGGTTATACCTTGCATCTCTGAAAGACAAACCACAAGGTATGGTTATTGTCCTTATCTTCAATTCTAAATGTTAGATCTTCTAAATATTATATTTGATATAAAATGCTAATCACCTATGCAATTGTATGTAGGTGAAGGAAGCAAGTAGAAGATGAACAAGCAAGGGACTAATGGAATGAAGGGTTCGGCCATTATTTTGCTATCTACTTAGAAAAGTTTGTTAGGCCCTTTAAAGATAGTCTTTAAACTTTCTTATTTTGATAAGAACTTATTATGTGGCTTCATATGATGGAAGACCCACTTTTGGTGCCTATATGAAGGTATATAATTAGTCTCTAATGTAGGAGCTAATTCTTTTGTATTAAAACATTATGAATGTTTAAATTATCATATCAATGTAATATGATGAATGCCTTCTATATTTAATCACTAAGTAGTGTTATGAATTGAACATTGTCTTGTTGTATTCTAAATGAAATACATAAGAAAAACGTTTCTTATATTCGGTTATCACTTATACACAAACCAAGTTCACTCTTGGTTCAACTAGTAGTTTTGAACAACTAATTGGACATTCATAAATTGTTTTAAGAAATGTCAAATGTGTTAGTGATCGAACCAAGTATGAAGTGTCTAAATCTATAAAACGTTTAAAGACCTTAGTCACTTAATAACAAGACATTAACTTAATGAAGTTGGAGCAATAAGCTTAAAAGTATTAAGCTACTCCACAATGTCCTCTACCCGTTTATTTCTAGATTATACACTTTGAATGTATAATACGATTTCTCATTAAAGTCATGAGAAACAGTGGGAGGTGAGAAAAGGATATAAACTTGAATGTGATTGGTTTATAATTGTCCAAAGTTAATAGTACATGACTATTATTTATGAGCTTGTTATTTTAATTGTTAAAAGGCCTCAAGCTCTACGAATCGTTAAAAACTCTATGTTGTGTAAGCATTCTTAGAATAACCTATGAATGTTGGTTTCGTCAACCTAACATAAAATGGTTATATGTTGGGAGTTGTCCATCATTCTCTTTTATGAGAACAAGCTGAAAACAAAGCAAATGGACAAGATGATGAAACAAAAGGGAATAGTTTCAAAATGAGTCACAACATATAGTTTAACGACAAGACAATCCGATTTCGGCATCTCTTGTAACTATAATGCTCTAAGTAGTGTTTGATAAAGAATTAATCAACCACCTAGGAGGTATGGTTGAATTTCCGTATCCTTAGTAGGAGACTATGTTTCCACTAATGATTTGGATAATTCTTATATGACTACTTTATAAGTCTTAGTATGACTAAAGCTTGAAATATGATGTTTGACACCATATGTTTTAAATGAAAGGACTTGACAAAACAAGTCACACATTTGGTATTGGATCTAAATCTAGATTTAATCCAACATTGAGGAATTACTTGAGAAGCAATTCTTTTGTGTAAGTTCATTTAAATAACTTGTGATTAACTAGAATTATTGAATATCTCAAAACTGTTGAGACATCATCGATAAGCTAATGGATCTTATTGATTGTCAATAGATCCAACACAAGTTAGTGGGAGCTATTTGCATTCAATTCAAGAAAATATATAAATGTTATGTTTTCTTAATGTCTTGAATGAATGCTTAGTTACAATAAAATCAGTGGGAGTGATGTCATTCTTTTGAGCAACATGTAATGAATGAAATCTATTCGATAGATTTAATGGAATACAGATATTGCTCAGAATGACAATTGGTGACACGGTCAATTTAAAGTATAGACTTAAAATGGACTAAATGAAGTTATATGGGGTATTTGAATCTCAAATGTTGAAGATTTGAGAAAGTATTTCTACATATGATATAGAAACTGCTTTCATGACCCTTATAAAGAATTTGTCGCTAAAATCACAAAAGGGACACAAGTATGGACTTGTTTGATTATATCCAAAAGGTGAACAACCATCGTGGTTGTCACTTGGAGATAATGATATGTCCCAGGATCAGAACCAAGGCAACTGAATGAGTATATTATTACCTTTGAGAAAGGAATATCAGAGTGAGACTCTAGAAGCGTGGATTCACTTAGGTTATCAACCAAAGTGAAAATTACCCATTTTAACAAATGGATCTTCATGTTGGATGAAGAACTAATCATATGAATGAATTGTTAGTATGGTACTACAATGGTCTCATAGTTGGAGCAATGTTTGCATATAGTATGCAAACGAGATATATGTTAAGACATATATATTAAAGTTTTGGAAACTGCTTCAAAAGGTGTTTAGAATAGACGGGGTTCACATGGAACCAATGATTGAATCCTAACCATAAGGTCGTTAGTAAGGTACTACGACGTAATGGGGCGATAGCTCAAGCCATGGACTCAAGGTCTCATCAAATATTTGAACACAAATGGAAAGAGACATCATTAAATGTTTTTGGAAACATTTAATAAGTAAATCCCTTTTAAGCTAAAAAGATTAATACATAACCTAGTTAACCTACATGCTCAAGTTCACTAGAATAGCATCTTTGAAATGCACTAGTAATTGACTTTAGTGCAAGTGGGAGATTGTTGGAAATATGCCCTGAAAGTCAATCTTTGGAAGAAACTTTTCAG
>CM031081.1:12113261-12129107 GCA_018257905.1 Gillenia trifoliata | reverse complement strand
CACTATCGGGGAATAAAATACAATAAACGTAGGGACGGGATGTAACAGTCTTCCCCCCTAATAGAAATTTCGTCCCCGAAATTTACAAGATACAAATTAACTGCTAAAGAAAAGATACGGGTACTGCCCGCGCATGCTATCTTCCGTCTCCCACGTAGCCTCCTCAACAGAGTGGTTCCTCCAAAGGACTTTGACTAGAGTTACCGTTTTGCTCCTTAGAACTTTCTCCTTCCAGTCAAGGATCGTGACTGGTTTCTCGTCGTACGTCAAGTCGTCGTTGACCTCCAAGGGCTGAGTCTGGATGACATGGGAAGGATCGGACACGTATCTACGCAGCATAGATACATGGAAGACATTATGAACTCTGGCAAGCTCGGAAGGTAGGTCGAGTCGGTAGGCAACAGCTCCTACTCGCTCGATGATCTGGTAGGGTCCGATGAAACGAGGACTTAGCTTCCCCTTCTTCCCGAAACGAACGACGCCTTTCCACGGTGAGAGTTTAAGAAATACCTAATCGCCAACGGCATAAACGCGATCGGTAGAATGTCTGTCTGCAATGCTCTTCTGTCGATCCTGCGCAATCTTCAAGTTTCCCTTGATCAGCTGAATGTTCTTTGTCGTCTCGTTCACGATCTCAGGGCCAACAAGAGCTCTCTCTCCAACTTCTGACCAGCACAAAGGAGTACGGCAAGGTTTACCATACAGCGCCTCGAATGGCGACATGCAAATACTCGAGTGGTAGCTGTTGTTGTAAGCAAACTCCATCAAGGGCAAGTGCTCCTGCCATTTGTCGCCGAACTGAAGGATGGAGGACCTCAACATGTCCTCGAGAGTCTGGATAGTTCGCTCCGACTGTCCGTCCGTCTGTGGGTGATAAGCAGTACTGAAGAGTAGCTGTGATCCCAAGGCATTCTGGAAGGCTCGCCAAAACTTAGAAGTGAACCTCGGATCACGATCAGAGATGATACTAACAGGGACACCATGGTGTTTAACGATCTCGGAAATGAAGAGTCGAGCTAGACGATCCAAAGAGAAGTTCTCACGAACTGCCAAGAAGTGTGCAGATTTGGTGAGTCGGTCAACGATCACCCAAATACCGTCGTAGCCCCAACGAGTACAAGGTAACTTGTACACGAAGTCCATGGTGATGTTCTCCCACTTCCACTCGGGAGTAGGGAGTGGCTGGTGTAGTCCGAAGGGCTTCTTCCTTTCTGCTTTGACCTGCTGACAGATCAAACATCGACTGACATACTCCGCGATTTCTCTCTTCATTCCCAGCCAATAGTAGAATGGCCGGATGGTGTGGTACATTTTTGTGCTCCCCAGATGCATAGCATAAGCTGAAATATGCGCCTCATCTAAAATCTCCTTCTTCAAATCTTCATCATCAGGCACATACATCCAGTCACCCTGCAGAAGTAGGCCGTCGGTACCTCGGATTCTCAAGTCTCCTCTGCCGCCGTTTAGGACTGCATGCATAAGTCCCAAACAATCCGAGTCGTTTTGCTGAGCAGTACGGATGCGATCTAAGAGCACTGGTCTGACCTGGAAACTGGCTAGTAAAGCACCGTCATCGTCACAGCCCAAAGTGACACCAGTACCTCGAAGTTCGGTCAGGAGAGGAATATGGCAGGCAGAAAGGGTGTTTAGTCGACCGTAAGATTTCCGGCTGAGAGCGTCGGCTACCACGTTTGCACGACCGGGGTGGTATTCGATGGTGCAATCGTAGTCGCTCAAAAGTTCCATCCATCGCCGCTGTCTGAGGTTTAGATCTCGCTGGGAGAAGAGATATTTTAGGCTCTTGTGGTCGGTGAAGATTCGGCAGGTCTCGCCGTAGAGGTAGTGTCGCCAAATCTTCAAAGCGAAGATGATGGCTGCAAGCTCCAGGTCGTGGGTAGGATAGTTCATCTCATGCGGCTTCAGCTGTCTGGAGGCATAAGCGATCACCCGTCCATGTTGCATCAGTACGCAACCCAAACCGTTCAGTGAGGCATCACTGTAGATCTCATAGTTGCCGCTGTCATCTGGAAGTGCTAACACTGGAGCATGAGTGAGGCAATGTTTGAGCTGTTGGAAACTGTGCTCACAGTCGTCGTCCCAAACAAACTTAACATCTTTCCTGGTGAGTCTCGTGAGAGGTAGGGCAATGGAAGAGAAATCCTTCACAAAACGTCGGTAGTAACCCGCCAGGCCAAGAAAACTTCGAATCTCCGTCACGTTCTGCGGTCGCTCCCAATTCTCCACCGCAGCAATCTTCTGGGGATCGACGAGAATACCATCAGAAGAGATTATATGCCCCAAGAATGATACCTGATTAAGCCAAAATTCACATTTGCTGAACTTGGCGTAGAGCTGATTCTCCCTTAGTCTCCTCAAAACCATGCGCAAGTGTTTGGCATGATCGGCCTCCGATTTAGAATACACCAAGATGTCGTCGATGAAGACAATTACGAATCTGTCGAGATACGGACGAAATACTCGATTCATCAGATCCATAAATGCTGCTGGGGCATTGGTCAGTCCGAAAGGCATCACCAGAAACTCGTAGTGGCCGTAACGAGTTCGGAATGCGGTCTTGTGCACATCATCACTCTTGATCTTCAGCTGATAGTAACCAGACCTCAGATCAATCTTGGAGAAAACCTTCGCGCCTCGGAGTTGATCGAAGAGATCATCGATTCTAGGCAGTGGATAACGGTTTTTAATCGTTACTCGGTTGAGTTGCCTATAGTCGATGCAGAGTCTCAAGGTGCCATCTTTCTTTCGAACGAATAGGACCGGAGCTCCCCAAGGTGAAGAGCTGGGTCGAATGAATCCCTTATCGATGAGTTCTTGGAGTTGTAGCTTCAGTTCCCTCAATTCTGCAGGTGCCATACGAAAAGGGGTGAGGGATATAGGATCAGTACCTGGAAGTAGATCAATGGTGAACTCCACGTCACGATCAGGCGGTAGTCCAGGTAGATCGTCAGGAAAAACATCGGGAAATTTGTTGACAACCGGCACATCGTCAACCCGAAGAGTATTCCCTTGATCTAGAGTCACATGTGCGATAAAGCCTTCGCAACCCTTGCTCAACAGCTTCTTTGCCTTCATGGCTGAGATCAGTCCGTGCTTGATCTTCCGGTGTTCTCCGGTGAAAGTGACAGTAGGCATACCAGGTGGCTGGAATGTAACCGTCTTCCGTCGGCAGTCAACAACGGCATGGTTTTGATGTAGCCAGTCCATTCCTAGAATCACATCAAAGTCTACGATATCGAGAGGAATGAAGTTGGCAGGCATCACCTGATTAGCGATTACAACGGGGCATCCTCGATACTCCCATTGTACACGACACACTTCGCCTCTTGGCATAGCAATTCCCATTTCGTACCCGATAGGAGTACAATGGGGTTGAGTGGTTTGAGCAAACAAAGGTGATATAACCGAGTGGGTAGCACCCGGATCGATTAATACTCTAGCAAAGTGACCAAGTATGTTCAACGTACCCATAATGAGATCGGGGTTGTTCTGAGCATCCTGCTGATTAATTGCGTTGACTCGTCCATGCGCCTGCTGAGCTCCAGCGCGACCTCCACCGCGGTTACCGTGTTGTTGGTTTCCTCTGCCCTGTGCACCGCGTCCCTGTCTGCCTTGGCCTCCTCCGCTAGGTGCCGCTGCTAAGGCTGGGTACTGGCCTCCTCCAATCCACTGGTTAGCGGTCTCCTGATACTGCGGGTATTGCGGTGCTCCTCCAATGTACTGCGGTGCTCCACCTGGGAACTGCACTGCGCTGCCGGGATACTGAATAGGAGTAGGGTAGGTAGGATACTGAGGATAGACTGCAGGATATTGAGTAGCATCGCCCTGGTAGTGAACGGCTCCTCCGTAGGCAGGTGGCTGGTAAGGAACTGTACCTCCAACCTGCTGAAGTGGAACAGGTGCCTGAGGCTGAATCTAGCGGTTCTGCTGTTTCTGCGGACACTGGGTGGCTCAATGACCTAGTTGCCCACAGCTGTAACACCCCTGGTTTCCCTGCTTACACTCACCAGAGTGGCGAGTGTTGCACCGGCGACAGTACTGAGCATTAGATTGGCTGGAAGTGCCCTGCTGGCGGAAACGGGATCCACTAGTGAATCTCCCTCCACGGTTGGAGCTGGAGTTCGATCCACCACTGGATGATCCGGAACTGTAGCCTCCACGTTTGAACGTCTGGTTCTTCTTAGGACCAAGGAAAGATTGCCCTTTACCCTTACTCTGGGTGTTAGATTCCTCCTCCTCGTAAATGGTGTCATCAGGAGCATTCTCCGAAGCCTCCACTCGCAACAACGCCTCGTAGAACTCCTGGTAGGTCTCGCACCGTTCAGCAGCAGCAAGTGATCGGAGCTTCTTACTGGCTCCCTTCCTGAACTGGTGAAGCATCTCTGAAGGGCTGGCGGCAACGACTGGGTTGTATTGAGATAGGGCAGTGAACTTCCGCTGGTACTCGGAAACGGTCATCTTCCCTTGCTTCAGATTCATGAATTCATCTCTCTTCCGGGCCTTGTACTCCGGAGAAAGGTATTTGGTTTCGAACCGATGTTTGAATACGGCCCACAAACCATGCTCATCTTGAGGGAGGTGTCGCCTCTCGAACTTCCACCAGGCTTTGGCTTGATCACGAAGGAAGAGAATAGCAGTCGGGACCCACTGCTCGTCTGGAAAGTCTCCATGCTCCCGCATCGATTTGAAGACGTCCTCCATATGTTCGAACCAAGATTCCGCTACTTCAGGTGTCTCGGTCCCGTAGAATGATTTCACATCCATTCCCTTCGCAGTCTCCACCGGGTTCTTCCTCGCAGGACGGAAAGCAGCCTGAATGGCTTGAGCGATCGTATTCCCCATTTGGGTGAAGTCAAAGGCAGGTGCGTCGGGTGCGCGACGAGGTGGCATGATGCTGATAGGAGAGATTCAAGAATTATTAGTGAAAAACATCACGCAAGTGTGATGAGGAGTGATACTGCATAACCTAGAGCTCTGATACCAAACTGACACACCCCAACCCGGATAGCCACGTGGACCCCAGATCTCAAGGCGTGCTGACCGACCACTCCGTGGGAGTGACGAAGTCATAGGAAGATTAATTAAGGAATTAGAAATGATAGATAAAATTAAATCAGAGTTTAACGAAAATACGGAAGTGTAATGTGGGTAGAACCCATTATTACATAGTGTCAGAGCTAAGTGCAGTAAAGAAAATTATTCCCATCCGTAGGATGGATATAGCACACAACAAAAGGAAAATAACATACACTGAAGAAAAGAAACAGGCTACCAGCAGCTGCCACCACCGAATCGTCGCCAACTAAAGTCTAAGTCCTGGAGGGGCGAAAAACAAGGGTGAGTGGGCCAATATCGATTTTCTAAGTAAAACGTTTCCAAAACTTTAGTTATAACCCCTCACTGTAAAACCCGTAGATTTACCAAAATATTTACTAATGAAATAAGTACTGAGCATAAGTAACGGGCCAACGCCCACAAGGATACGGGTATAAATCATTTATCACAGTGAAAATCAACATTACTTATCACATGGGAATATGCACACAAGTCATATAGAAAGTAGCTACATGACAGGCTGGGTGTTTGATATAACTACGCTCTAGCACTACATACACGTGAAGGCTGGCACAAAGTGTGCGTCACAACAAGTCTAGACGCCAAAGGCAATCTAGAACAGGCTGGCACCTAATCATGGATCCATGTCGAGCGTAATGGTGCGGGTGTGAACGATCACGTGAAGCTGGTCCTGGCCCGGACAGTGCTAACACCGTGCATAATGTGAAATAAGTAATACAATTAAAATCATGTGTATGCATGCCAAGTTTCATCATAAAACCCAAATCATAAATCAATAATCAACAAGTAAGGGTTTATCACAAAATAAGTCTAATTTCATAAAGTAGGCATGCCACACACATATATATTTCAAAAACACCATAAATCATATTATAATAATATAAAAAATGGTAAGTACTAGGCCCACTCACTGATACGTAGTAGGATCGTAGCCCCCGTAGTGTGCTTGAGCTCGTTGCTCCTCCGGATAGGTCTCACCTATATGAGAGTTTACTAAACTAATCATTTAACAAGCCTAACCCAATTAAAGTAATGAAAAAGACTTGAAATCGCCTTTGTTTGCTCGAAACGGGACTTGAAATGGTCGGAAAATGTGTTCACGCGCCGCTGTGCGCCGCCGCGGGGCTCCACGCGCCGCCACGCGCCGCCACAAGGCGGCACGCGCCGTCACGCGCGCCCACGCGCCGTCACGCGCCCACACGCGCCCACACGCGCCCACACGCGCTCACACGCGCCCACACGCGCCCACACGCGCTCACACGCGCCCCCACGCGCTCACACGCGCACGCACGCGCTCACACACGCACGCACGCGCGCTCACGCGCGGACACGCGCCTAACAGTCACGCGCCGTTAAAGTTAACGGCGTGCCGTTAACTTTAACGGTATATTCGTTTTGGCTGACGGAATATTCCCTAACGGCGTTACGGAATATTCCGTCGCCGTTAGAGAATATGCCTGACGCCGTTAGGGTTTGACGATATATACCTTCGGTATATTCCCGGTTTGAACCGGGTTGGACCGGGTTGAACCGGTGGTTGGCTGACGTCACGAACCGGTTCAGACCGGGGTCGATGACGTCAGGTAGTACGAACTCCGGTCGCCGAGATCAGCCGTCGGCCGCCGTCTACCTCGCCGGTTTCTGGGTTTCGTCGCCGGAAAATTTCTGGAAAAATAACACAGAGCTCAAAACTTCACCAAAATTCTAGATTTCGACATGAAATTGAAGCTGGGGTTACCAGGAGTTCGAAAATACCTAGATTAAGGTCGGCAAAGGCCTGAAGTGGCCGGAGTTGAGCTCGAGCTCCTCGGCCAAAAATGGTGATCGAAGAATCTGGGCCAGAAACTCGCATGCAGAGCCTGGGTTCGAGTCCCAGAGCTCCTAGGAGTTCGAAAATGACGGTGGTGGTTCGATTTGAGGCCGAGATGGCCGAGTTCGACCGAGGAGAGCTTCGCCGGGAAAAATGGCGACTCTGGTTTCTTCGTCGTTCGTCGCCTTCTGGGCTCGAGGGTGGTCCAGAGATGGTGAGGATGATGATGGTGTCTCTCTGGGATGAGATTGAGCTAGTGTGAGGTCGAGAAATCAAAGATGGTGCCCTCACGGGTGTCCTGAGAAATTTCTGCAAGTTTGGGTTTTCTGCAGGTTTTGGTGCTAACTGGGTTCAAGGCAGTGGCCTTGATTCGAGTTGAGGGTGGTGACTTCCACCAGTACGAGGCTGAATGCAGGGGTTCACAAGTGGCAGGTTTGAAAGGTTGGGTGCCTAGATGAATTTCTGGGCTCGGGTGTGAAGCAAGTTTGCATGCAAAAATTGCAGTGCAATTGAATGTAGCTCGAAGAAAGAATAGCAGAGTGGTGAGGATGGTTGAGTGTAGTGCAGCAATGCACAGTGATGTTGCTGGTTTTAAAACCAAATCAGTCAAATCTGGTTCAACAGAAACAGTGAGTGCTCACTGCAATTTCGACATGCATTGGGTGTCTCAGGAGGTGGGTGCAGGCCTCGTGGCTTGCAGAAACCAGGGGCTAAGCCCACTGTTTCAAAATACAGCTCGAGCAAAATTACAGTTTTACCCCTATACGTAACTTGTCCAAAACAAGTCCGATTCGAGTGTCGTTCGCGTCAACGGATTCGTAATTTAATGTACACACTAGAAGTACACCAAAATTTCTGAAAATACCTCGAAAAAAGGGACGTAATCCCGAATGATACATTATGCCACTAAGGGCATTTTGGTCATTTTACACTATCGGGGAATAAAATACAATAAACGTAGGGACGGGATGTAACACAAATATACCACATACGAAAAAAAGATAAAAATAAAACTATTTTACAAATGTTAATTTAAGAAAAAAAAACATTTTAATTCTATTTTTTTTTTCCCGTTGTTGCCACATGCCACATCATCATTTAATGGTCAAATTGACGGATTGACTAACGAATGTATGAAATTGTAACTAAAACACAAGTTGGTGTATGACACTGCAATGTTTTAAAGATGATGTATGGAGTTGCAATTGGACCTAAACTTGAGGGTGCAAAATCCTCACTATGATGATCGGAGTACCACCATACCCATTCCAAATCTTAGTGTTTATAAAATTCTCACTGTAATAATCAGAGTACCACCATACTCCGATACCAAGTCAAAAATCCATGAAAAATCTCCAGCTCTGAAACTTTCATTGATTGAATTAAAGATAAGAAAGTGTAAACCATTATCCAAAGTGGCCTTCAAATGGAAATGTCAGTCCGACATGTTTGAATTGTCGTGTAGACTGAATGAGTAATTCGAGCACCTTGGTGATTGGATAACTGAGATTTCGTTCGTTCTTTTCACCCTACCCCATTCCAGGTATGAGAATTTTAATAATCGTAATGAGCAACCAAGAAGGGGCTTCCTTCTCAGTCTAAATTGCATGTTCGTCACTAGGGAACTCTAAACAAAGAAGGGACATGGTCGCTTGCATGCAAGATTGGAAACACTTTATGAATCCTTTTGTCGAACCCCCAAATGCATCGGACCTAAGTGTTTTTGATCGGATTGCACTCCAGGGAATCAGAGCTATGTCGGAATAAAATTTCATCTTGAAGATTTCCTAGTCTAGATGCCTTTTTTGGACCTACTGCCATCTTAGACACAAAATTCGTCGCAGAACATACTTGACTTAGCATTCTAGTCCAGGATAGAATTAATCGTACTTTGGGGGCGGAGTTCAAAGCCACTACTTGGATAATTTCTGTATCGCCCTTTCCGATTATTCGCTCGAATGGCTAGAGCCCTAATTTGAATGTTATAACCCACAACCCTTGGGTTGCACAAATTTTTTGAAAGCCGGATGGTGCACTGGAACTCCGGAACAATGGGCCATGTCCCAATGTCCATAGTCTACCAATCGTAACACCGCTTAATACGGCTCAAGTTTCTCACGCTACTAACTGGAACACCACGAAGTATGCTAGATGAGACTCTGAAGCGCTAATACTTTGAGTTTTTTAGACTTGAAATCCTTGCATAGTTACAAAGTATTAACACAAGAATGTGTCTAGTAGAGAATTTTGGGTATTCCCTAGGGGTACTCCCTATACCGCAAAAAAGAAAAAAGAAAAGAACGAACATGTGATAGTCAAACAACATTCTTTATTGCTCAAAGAATGGGGTGTTTGATGGGGGCTGTGATTGAATCCATAACCTGACTGCCTACATATCTCCAAAATAGGAGAATCAAATCATAAGTGTAGTTCTAGGGAAATATGATAAAATGTAGGTGGACATTGAAGTTCATCTTTGTTGGCTTGTACCGTTAACACTTGTCACAAGTTTAAGCACAATTTAGGACATCTTGTTTCATGGTGGGCCAGTAGTACCCTGTCGTTAGCGCTTTCTGTCCAAGAGTTCTTCCGCCGAAATGGTTCCCGCATACTCTGGAATGGACGTCACTTAGAATTTGTAAGCCGTTTTCCGGAGTAAAGCATAAAGTGTGAGGTCCGGAATAAGTTCGTCAGTAGAGTTTTCCATGCACAATGATGTACCTTGAAGCTTTCTAAATCAGGTTTCTAGCTAAATGACGATCGTATGGAAGCTTGCCATCTTGAATGTAATCAATGATCTCGTCCATCCAATTTTCCCTTGTGTCAATAATAGCAACCAACTCTGGTTTTGGTTAGCAGATGCTCAGAATAGAAAGGCATTTGAAGTGAATTGTCCGTCAGAGTGAGTAGTCCACAATGGATGCGACGTTTGCCTGTGCGTCAACATGACTGTTATCGTTCCGAGGAAGTTGTTAAATTTCATACTTTTCGAATCCTTTGAGGAATTGTTTGGCCTTAGCCAAGTAGAGTCCTATGGTCGGATTATGGGCAATGTAGTCTCTCTTGACTTGATTCACTACCAAAGTTGAGTCGCAAAAGACAGAGTTCCTTCACCTAGAGTTTCGTTATTACCCAAACTCCAGCTAGCAGCGCTTCATACTCATCATCGTTATTACTTGCCTAAAATCCGAGCGTCAATGCTTAATCAAACATGGATTTGTCTGACATTATCAAGACCATTCATGCATTTGCTCCATTTGTGTTTGATAATATGTCCACATAGAGTTTCCAAAGACAAAGATTCTCGAGTGTTTGCTGTAGATCCGCGAAGGATTAGACATCCTGACTAGCTGGAGTAAATTTTGCAATGAAATCGACAAGTATCTGGGCTTTGATTGAAGTCTTAGGATGATAGATGATTTCATGTTGTCCCAGTTCAATAGCCCACTTGGTGACTCTGGAACATGCATAAGAACTGTGCAGAATTGATTAAAGAGGGTATTTCGTCATGTGTATGATTCAGAATGATTGGGAGTACGGTCAAAGCTTCCTTGCCCTTGTCACCTAAGAAAGAATAAGTTTCTCCATTTTTGGATATATGGTCTATGGTTCGAGAAGAGCTTTAGACACATAGTATACCGGTTTCTGCTCCCTCGAGTCTTCTTGGACTAAAGCTCTGCTAACTGTAAGTTTAATTCGCCAAATGTTTGTATGAATACTATACTATTGTATTTGTATCAATCACCTCACTGCCTCGCTAATGAGAACCTAAAAAGTTGTAAACCGATACACTTGTGTTATGAGATATTCAAATGATGATGCAAATATTTAATTAGATTAATTGAGTGATATGATTAATTAGAAAGTCTCAATTATCATAGAAGCGATGAAACGTAGGTTTTGAGCTTAAAATTAGTTCAGATTCTTTTGGGCTCATTGGGCATATGATGACTTAAATAAGAAAAGCCCAAACCAAGCCCAAGACTATAGAGGGCCGGCCTTGGGAAGGTTTTGGTGAGGAAAACTATCAATTTGATTTACTTTTCTTTCTCACTATATATTTGAAATTTATAGGATAATTTTCATTAGGGGCTTTTTGTGTTTGTAAACAACAAAAGAAAAAAAGAAAACCCTCTCTTCTCAGTGGCGGATCCACCTTATGGCAAAGGTGGGCAGCTGCCCACCCAGAGCACAAAATTTTAGGCCACTGAATTCATTTTTGCCCACCCAGAACGCAGAAAATCTTGAAGATTTGGGGCTCGCCATACTGTCTGTATGTGGTTGTTGTTTGCTGGGCAGCGGCGACAACCTGGGCTTCGCGGGGAAGAATAAGAACTTTTTTTTTTAAAAACCCTGTACCAAAACGACGTCATTTTGATCCCTTGTTTTTAAAAAAAAAAAAAAAACATGCAGCTTATGCTGCTTCTTTCAATAAAACAACATGTCGTTTTTTTAAATACCCAGATCCCCAATTGGAACCGCAGTGCAACAACTAGTGCCCCCATTTTCACTCAAACCCCCATTTTCACCTCAAATTCGTCATTCACTCAAATTTTTTCATCTCCACTTTCTTCCTTAATCTCTCCGGCGTCACTATCTCTAAGACTCGCTCACCAACAAGGCAATTTAGGCAAGAACACTACACCAAGTATGTATAATTTAACCTAAATTCTTATTCCTAAATTTCAAAGTTTCATACAAAATTTCATTATTTGTTTCATATGGCTTGAGTGTTTTCATTTTGAATATCTCTTATTAGTTTTTAAGGTTTTGGATAATGAATTGGTGAATGGTGATTATGAATTTATGCTTATTTGAATTATAATTTTGTGGAATATGATGAATGTGTTTGTTAATTGTGATTTTGTAGTTAAGAGAGTATTTGTGAGGCTTAAGATTGATTATTAATTTAAATTTGTTGATTAATTGATAGGGGGTTTGTATTTTCATTGGTTAATAGTGGCTATGGAAAGGTTTTTAGTTAAGAGACCAACACCACCACCAAGTAGTTCGACTAATCCGGGCAGTTCCAAGAAACCGAAAACAGATGAAATCTTAGCTAATCTTCCTGCAGACCCGGGACTTTGACCTCCCATGTCAGTATGATCCTAATTTTCGAGATGAAATTCGAAGGGCATATATACAAATGGAACCTTGTCGGCCAAAAGATCATGACTTCCCACAAACTGATGGTCGCCTGTTTCTCCCAAAGTGGTTTTACGAGTATGATTGGTTGGAGTATAGCATAGCAAAAGATGCCGCATTTTGTTTTAATTGCTATCTATTTAAGACTAACTTTAGTAAACGTGGGAGTGATGCATTCACTAGTAAAGGCTTTAGAGTTTGGAAGTATAAGGGTAAACTACAAGTTCATGTTGGAAAGGTTGGTAGTCTTCATAATAAAGCTACACAAGCTCTCTTAGATCTCATGAATCAAAAGCAACATCTTTAAACGGCTTTTTCTAAGCAATCAGACCAAGCTCGAGACAACTATTGCATTTGCTTGAATGCATCAATTGATTGTACTAGATTTTTGTTGCGACAAGGTCTTCCTTTTTGGGGTCATGATGAGTCATTAACATCAAACAATAGGGGGAATTATATTGAGCTTTTGCAATTTCTTGCCGATCATGATGAGAAAGTTAAGTCCGTGGTGTTGGATCATGCTCCCAGGAATCTCAAATTATTGGCTCCTACAATCCAAAAAGACCTTGTCAATGCATGTGCCCATGAAACCATTAAAGTTATCACAACGGATATGGAAGGCAAATTCTTTTCTATGTTGGTTGACGAATCCCGTGATATTTCAATAAAAGAGCAAATGGCGGTAGTGTTTCGTTATGTGGATGACAATAGTCAAGTAATTGAAAGGTTTTTGGGAGTTCAACATGTTAGTGATACCACTTCGGAGTCTCTAAAAAAGGCCATTGATCAATTGTTTCTATATCTAAATTGAGCATGTCTATGCGACGCGGGCAAGGTTATGATGGAGCTAGTAATATGAATGGTGAGTTCAATGGCCTTAAGAGCATCATTTTGAGAGAACATCCTTGTGCATTTTATGTTCATTGTTTTGCACATCAACTTCAACTTGCACTTGTGGCCGTTGCAAAGGAAACTGATGAGAGTGGCATATTTTTCACATGGGTCAATGGTTTAGTCAATATTATTGGAGTATCGTGTAAGCGTCGTGATGCACTTAGAGAGCAACAACAACAAGAACTAGTGGATGCTCTTGAAAATGATTGTCTTATAACTGGGCGAGGCTTACATCAAGAAACTAATCTCAAGTGACCTAGTGATACACGGTGGAGCTCACATTATGATACCTTACTTAGTATTATTTCCTTGTTCAAATCCGTTGTGAATGTGCTTCAGTGGATTATAGAAGATCGTAACAATGATACTAAGGGTGAAGCATTAAGGACAAAGAAATACATCCTATCTTTTGAGTTTGTCTTCCCCCTACTTTTGATGAGATCTATATTGGGAGTCACAAATGATTTGTCACAAGCATTACAAAGGAAAGATCAAGATCTTGCCCATGCAATAGAGTTAGTCAAAGCTTGTAAGCAACAACTACAACACATGAGGGATAATTAATTTGATGAATTGCTTGAGCAAGTTTCTTGTTTTTGTAAGGAATATGATATTGAGGTTCCTATGATGGATGAAGCATTTGTACTCAGAGGGAGATCACGACGTAGAGCTCAAGGTATTACAAATCTCCATCATTATCGTGTGGATTATTTTATGGCCGTCATTGATAAAGTACTTTTGGAGTTCAATCACCGCTTCAATGAGGTAAATACTGAGTTGCTTATTTGCATGGCATGCTTGAGTCCTAAAAATTCATTCCGAGCTTTTGACAAGCAAAAACATATTCAGTTTGCCAAATTTTATCCTCAAGACTTCTCTATCAAACATATTTTGGAGCTTCAAGATCAACTTCGAATATATATTCAAGATGTGCGTATGAGCAATGAGTTTTCTCAATTGGAAGGAATTGGTGATCTTGCAAAAAAATGGTGGAGACAGGGAGACATAAAACACATAATCATGTGTATAAGCTTATTACCTTAGCTTTAGTGTTACCGGTTGCAACTGCTTCAGTAGAGAGAGCTTTTTCTGCTATGAAAATTATCAAAAGTCACCTTCGCAACAAAATGGGAGATTAATGGTTGAGTGATAGCTTCCTTGTTTACATTGAGAAAAATGTTTTTGCTTGTATTGATAACGAAACCATCATGAAACGTTTTCATGACATGAAAACTCGTCGTGGACGTTTAGTTTGAATGATAAGTGTATTGTTTAACTTTTAAAAAGTCTTTGTTATCTATTTGGATGCTTTTATATTTCGCCTACCCAAGGAAAAATTCCTGAATCCGCCATTGTCTCCTCACACAAAGAGGCCGACCACCTTAAGGAGAAATAGGCTAACATTTATTTCTTCTTTTGGTTATTCTTTCATCCATCTCACAACACTTGTAGGTGTGGATATTTAGAGGCTCTCTCTTTTGGGAGTTAAGGAGAATCAATCCAAATCCAATCCAAGCAAGGTGGAGGAACAAAGAAGTAAAACAAGGAGGAGGGCTTTCCTAGATGGGAGGTTTTGGAGGTGGTCCATCATTGGACTCAAATCAAGGTCCAAAAATATGAGAAACAAAATCCTCTCTTTGTTCTTTAAATTAATTTTTTATGCTTCAAATATAAACCTATGCTATCTTGAAAGGGATTTGTATGACTATAGCTTTGATTAATTGCTTCTGTTGTTTAAGCATGTTTAATTTGATTATGCGTGCTTGTTAGTCACTATGAAATCCCATAGAAATCTCTTGTTTTCCCTTCACAACAGGCCCTTGCTCTTCTTAATGGCTGTGAACAATGGCTTGCACTTGCCAGTAGATTGTGAAAGAAATCGACTTAGAGCAGTTTCTCTTTCGATTAAGCTTTGGATCTCCTTCATGGCCCTATGTGATTTTATCTCAATGATGGCTCTGATTTGATCCGGATTAGCTTCAATTCCGCGCTTGGTGACCAGTAACCCAAGTATTTTCCCGATGCTACTCTAAAAGTACACTTCTCTAGATTAAGCTTCATGTTGTATTTCCAGAGTAGGTTGAAAGACTCCTGGAGGTGTGTGAGATGATCCGTTCTCCCCTTGCTCTTGACCACTATGTCAATGACGTATACTTCCATTGTCTTCCCCGATCTTTTCTTTGAAGGAAAACAATAGGGTTTAAATGCTATATAAATCACAAAGAAAAAAAAAATTCATGCAACTAAATACCAAATTTAATGCATACTCATAATGTAAAAAATGCTAATGCACCTGAAATTGGATTAGAAAAACTTGAAAAATAACGGTCGAGTCAAGGACTTGGTTCTCTCTTCTTAAGACAATTTACGTCCCACTACGGTGCTCATGGTTGATCGACACTTGTCTCTTAGGACACAACGACCACCTCTTTACGATAGTACCACATCAAATCGTAAGGATCCAATGAATCACGATTGTGTTGAATTCTCTAAAAAACTCACTTAATCTCTAAGTATGATATGACACATGAACTTGAATGACTATTAATTTTTAATTGACTTATGACTCAATATGATGAGAGCCTTTGTATAGATGTAGAAGTGACTCTTCAGAATAGTTGTGTTTTTTCTTAAAGAGTCAATAGTTACATCTCTTCAATCAAAAGGAAAAGGTTGCACCCTTTATCTTTAATTAAACAATCACAACTTTATTCATGAATAGTCACAACTCATCAAATATAATTTCCATTTATATAAAAAAATTTAATTCAAATTCCAATAGTATTTAGGTGTTGAAAATACTCCTCTAAATTATATTTAGAGGATGTTTAGGTTAGAAAAATGGCAGAAGACTTGAGGTGGCATTGCAAACATTAAAGTGACAATGAGAAGATGTGCTATCA